>CABHPR010117031.1:38000-54646 GCA_902168415.1 Peromyscus melanophrys
CATTGTGTAGATATAGGCTGGTCCTGCACAATGATGAGCATAGAATACATTATGTAGATATAGGCTGGTCCTGCACAATGATGAGCATAGAAGCCATTATGTAGATATAGGCTGGTCCTGCACAATGATGAGCATAGAATACATTATGTAGATATAGGCTGCTCCTGCACAATGATGAGCACAGAAGCCATTGTGTAGATATAGGCTGGTCCTGCACAATGATGAACAAAGCCATTTGCCTGAGAAGTTTTTTGTCAACAATAGTCCCTCACACGTCCATGTAAGCTTCCTGTCTACAAAGGTCCTTCCCAATATTGTCTTGATTCTTTTCCATAGCACCCTGAGAGACAAGAGAGGTTAAGATCTTTATCTGATGGCAATTGTTAAATGGGTAGCATGGTTTTTCTTTTGTTACAAATTTACAAACAGTTCATTAATTATAAAAACACACAAAGAGAAATCCATAAAAAGAAATCATTGTGACATAGCTCTGTGTACAATCACAATTCATACCACATATACATGTAACCAACACCCAGGTCAGGAAAGAGAACTGTGCCAACACTCCCATATTCCCCTCCAGCTACCCACCCACCAAGGGAACTGCCCTTCTGACTCTAAATCAATGATGGGAATATTTGAATGAATTTTGATTGGCACATGAACCATGCAATGCATACATTATGCATGTCTGCCTAGTGCATTTATCTTTACATGATAAAATTCACTGCCCATGAGGAAACAACAAAGGAATGAATGCCCAACTTGAAGAAAGCACCTCTGAATTGAGGCCTACCAGCTGGTTTCAATGGATGAAGGATAGACATGTGGAATATTAGAAGTTCTACCTGTTTCTGTTAAGAACTGACCCCAAACTCAGTTAACACAGAAAGAGAACAATGTTTCCTTCCTTAGAGCTTGGAGGACAAGGTGGAAATCTCTTTCCTACATGGACTTCTAAAAATTTAGGCTGTGAGTACTTAACTCCAAGATCACTTTGGTTCTATCTAGGCCAAAGGCAAAGATGGGAGAGTGGTTTTTCAAAGACTTTTCTGTGTGGCTGTGTATTTCAGTCAATTACCATGGAAAGGTCCACCTTGTGCTCTAGTAAAGGAAGGAATATTTTGCTGGAAGGCAGAAGCTAGTAGCCAGTGCCTAATTTACCTCCTTGCTTGGAAGAATGTGTCCCCATGGATGAAGTCCTTCCTGTGACCACTCTGCTTCTCTTTGGGGTAGGCAGAGCCAAAAATAGGCACCACTAACTCTAGCTGGAAACCTTTCTAAGATAAATTCTGGAAGCTTCCTTTCTCATATCTTCAGCACTGCTGACCTCTAATCCTCCCCTCTCTCTCACACACACACACATACATTCTCTATCTGGAGACGTACAAGCCAGTGGGCAATTAGCGGCCTGCTTGAGATGATGGTTTGGAGCTTGTGAATGGAGGGATAGAGAAATGGACCGTGGCCAGGTTCCACGCTGCCTTCAGCATTTATTATCTGTTTGTTCATTTATTTGTTTGTTTGTTTGTTTGTTTCTATGTCTGGGGTAGCCTAGATTAGCCTTGAACTCCCTATGTGGCTGATTCCACCTGAACTCCAGATCCTCTCTCCTCTACCCGCCCCGCCCCGAAGGTTAGAACTGCAGGTATTGCCACCACAGCCTGTTTGAACTGTTGCTTCTAGATGGAACACAGTCACACTCAGTGCACTAGGCCTTGCTCTAATGGAGCTTCATTAGTTTCAGGCCATACAAGCAACACCCGGATCTCATCAGACTCACTTTCTCTTTGGAGTCTATGTGTGTCGATCTACTGCACTCCAGACCCACTGGACTCAGAACTTTTACATGGAAAGAGCTCTCCAAGGTTTGAAGTTGCACCCAATAAGAGATGAATTTTCTTCCTTGTGTTTTGTCCCCTGAAGGATCAAAATGCTTTTAATATAATGAAATTTTGAAAAGTAGGTAACCTTTTAATTTTACAAATTTTTTGTCAGAGAAGTAAAAACATCCAGGAAAGCTTTTAGAGGATGTCAAAAATGTCACATTCAGGTCACCCTCACCTGTGACTTCTGCCATGTAAGGACACAGCTGAGGTGGGGCTCTTTAATATGCTTTAGAAGCACTTGACTTTTTTTTTTTTTTAAAGTCAAATAGGTTAAACTGGTGTGTAGGGCAGACTGTTTTTTGTTTTTGTTTTTTTTAAAAAAACTGACTTTTCTCTCCTTAAAAATGTTGTTGGCTCTTCTCTAGAGAGATATTCCAGCATAGAGAAATGTCATTTCATTAATTCCCCACTGTGTCTTGCAGACACATGATAAGTCACAAGTAAAATCTGCAGTGCTGGATCCTGAGGTCAGTTCAGTGGTGAGTGACAGAAAAGTAAGGGTTTAGTGATGCTCAGATTTGATTGTAGCACTTTCTAGACCATTTGCCCACATTTGGGTGAGAGGATAGCAACTCCCAACGCTCCTAATAATGGGGTTGATTCCTGGGTCTGGAATATGCAGGCCAATCTGAAAGCATACACTCAGATTCAATATTGAGTTACTTGGGCCAAATATTCCAATTTTCTTTTTTAGTAAGCCATTGTTAATCACCCTGAAGCAATGCCCCTACCTGCACAGTGGATGTTTAGGTGGTATGCTTCCCTGCCATGATGTGTACAGGGAAACAATGTCCCTTACTTACACAGGAAATGTTTAAGAGGCAGCTCCTCCTGCTGCGATGTACACAGGGAAACATGGTGATGCTTCCATTTGGAAAACGCCTATGTCAAGCCCACCCCGCATAGCAGAGGCTGGAGCCTTGTTGCCCTGTTACACCTCAGATCACAGTTTCTTAAACTGGTGGTAACCACATATGGGAGTGTGTAACTGAATGCAAGGATCATGAATATTTGGCAATAATAAGAGGTTTCTGGATGTTCAATAACCAAAAATTTAATTCAGAATTAAATTAGTATTGAATCTGAAGTGTGTCTGGCAATACCCACCCATGCTGCATCACATGACTTTGTTTCAACGTTGGTTGTGGCATAAAACACACACACTTTACACTGTGTGTGCCCTCGTGACAGTGAGCCCTACCTGACACACCCTGGCTCAGACACGAGGCTGTTGTGACCTATGAATGGCAGTGTTTTTCCTGTTCATTCAGACTTTACTGCTTTTACAGACACATAATGGTTTAATTATGGAAAACAAAGGTTTTCAACAGTCTCCTGTTGTCGCTCTTCAGCAAGCATTATCAGATTGGTACATCTTTGGATTGAATTGAGTTAGAATGATTGATCTCAAAAATCCTTGTTTGAGTTGCCAACTTGAGTTCATTAAGAAAAATCATTCAAGGGCTGGAGAGATGGCTCAGCGGTTAAGAGCACTGACTGCTCTTCCAGAGGACCTGAGTTCAATTCCCAGCACCCACATGGCAGCTCATAACCGTTTGCAGTTCCAGTCCCAGGGGACCGAATGGCAAAACACCAGTGTGTGCCACTATCACACCAGTGTATCGCGAAGGCAGGTTGCTGTTGTTAGGTTGCAGGTTTGTATGTAGGTGGGATTGAAGATTACTTTTCTTCTCTATAGCTGGTAGGGATGAAGCTTCTAGTTGGGCAGTGGATTTCTCCACGTTTAATTACATAAGTAAGTGATATCTTCAGCATTAGTGACTTGCCATTAGGTTGTGGAACATAACTAATAGCTTTTTAATAGCCAGTGATATCTGGGAGTTTTATGGGACCCCTTTTTATTTATTTTTAATCATGTGTATGTGTATTTGTATGTAGATAGATGTACCCGAGTGTAAGAGTCTGAGGAGCCCAGAGGGTTGGATCCTCTTGGAACTGGATTTATAGGCAGTTCTGAGTTATCTGACGTGGGTACTAGGAATGAAGTTGGATCCTCTAGAAGAGCAGCCAGTGCTCCTAACCAATGAGCCATCTTTCCAGCCCCCATTAGCTAGTCATCTTGTTCCACCCCTAAATAAGTCATCAAATATCATCTAACTGTACAACCCCCAAAAATTAACACCCTGAGAAAACCAAATGCTGAAGAAGTACTATGACTTAATTATAAATATCCACACTTCCCCAATTGTTCTAATACTTTTGTAGTTTTAAAGTTAACTTGTGATCAATGGGCACTTACTGTATTGTGGTTATTTTATGCTCCTTTAATCTGGAATAGAATTTCTGTTGTCATTTTTAAATTGGTGTGTGTGTGTGTGTGTGTGTGTGTGTGTGTGTGTGTGTGTGTTTAGGCCACTTGGGCAAAATGATCATAAACTTGAATTTGTCTCTTTCTGAATGATTCAGTTCATATTAAATAACGTTGGCAAAAATAATACATTGTGTATGAAATTTCAGGGTGTTTTTTTCTCCTTGTGTTACTAAATGCTTGTTATTTAATGAAGTTTGGAATGTTGACATTTTCTTATGTTTTGTTATTGCTTGGGGAGAGTAATTATTCATCCAATAAGAAGATTGAGTTGGGGGCTATATTTACTCCTTTTTCTCTTCTCTTTTGAGAGTTTTGTTATGTAGCCCAGGCTAGATGCAAACGCCTGAACCTGGGATTACAGTCCTGCATCACTGAGCTTCTGTTTCCTCTCACAGTCATCTGCATGGACAGTGCACTGTTCCTCTCACAATCATCTGCATGGACAGTGCACTGTTCCTCTCACAATCATCTGCATGGACAGTGCACTGTTCTTCTCACAATCATCTGCATGGACAGTGCACTGTTCCTCTCACAGTCATCTGCATGGACAGTGCACTGTCTCCTCTCACAGTCATCTGCATGGACAGTGCACTGTTCCTCTCACAATCATCTGCATGGACAGTGCACTGTGTTTTCTTTGTTTTGAGGTAGTTTCTCTGGACCAGCAAGCATGTCAGGCAGACAGAAGTGAGGGGTTGATGGTGCTGGGTGGCATTTATTAATTGGGAATCTCCTCATCTATTTATGAAGTAGTTTCATTTTATGGAGGAGGAGGGTGGGTGTCTTCTGAATGATTGCCAGTTTTCATGTCTCTTAATTTCCAGTTCTTTTTTCTTCACCACCAAATCCCAGCAGCTGCTTTTTTCAGGTCACCCCCTCCTGCCCAGCTGACGCTCTCTCAAGAATCCCAGACTGTCACAGTGCATGCAGAGCCTGCCCTCCCTGCTGTGGTCTCCGTAGCCAGGGGCGAGACCTGCTATCTCTTCCGCAGGTTGTATTGTCCATTTGGAATGGGCGTTCTTTTTCTGGGGTTATTCTCTCTTTCTCTACGTCGAGCATTATGAATTGGGTAATTTATTTACCTATTTGAATATGTATTTGGTATTGCCTATGCAGAGTCTTATACTTATCCAAATGTAGGACTGGAGGTGATTTTACTTCCTCATCTCGTTAATCTGCGTGATCTTTTGGAATATTTATAGAACCTAGCCAATTTATTCCCTTCATCATCCTCACATGTCTTTTCAATTGCGTCTCATTCACTTTATGTCATTTTAACCGCCCCCTCACTAGCCTGTAGACACGCCCACTAACTGTCAATGGACCCATAATCGTTTCCCACATTCATGTACTTGACTGTATTTTATTGCTTTTCTTTGGTTGGAGATTTACTTTGGAAAAGGAAGGTTAAGGTGTGTTTGGCATGAACAGATTCAGCTCGAGCCATTTTGAGGGATGAGCATTGGCTCGGAACAGCCGTACAATAAATCTCTGTAGAATCAATGATTCAAAAGAAAAGTAAACTGGATAAAGTTGCCCAAATGTGAAGAAAACCAAAGAGTCTTTTTAAACACTGAGTTAAAACGTAATAAATCCCACATTCTTACGGAGCTTCATTGGCTGTTTAGAATTTTGAGTGTACCAGAAACAAATACCTTAGCACTGTCGGATTGGGAAACCCAGATAATTAAGTTAGTGTTTGGTGGAGTCGCAATTTGATGCTTTAGGGTACTGGCCACAAAAGAAAAAAAAAGCTTCAATCTCAGGGTGACTTCTGTGTGGGAGACTCCTGGGATTCAGTAACCACATGACCTTGTCAGTTCCCTTCTCTCCACTGTTCATGGGTGGTGATGACTGAACCAGAAAAATGAATGGGGCTCGCTGCTCTGGATGCGGTCAGTTTCCATAAATCATTTCTTCCATTGTCTGGATACATTTGAGCATCCAGTAGTTTATTTCCAAAGTATATAAAGAAGCAGAGGCCAAGGGTGTAATCTTGGAGCTATTTAAATAGAGTGGTTCCAGTCAAGACCAGCAGCTGTTCCCAATTATTAGTCCATATATTCTAGGTGCCAGGGAAAACCCACAAGGGTGTCACTAAATTGAATTTTAAAAATGTCCTTCTGTTCAGATGAAAATCTCCTAGCTGCCCACTCCTCAACACTGGTCTCCTGTTGAACAAGTTAGCCACATTGCTGCTGCCTGTAGCAGGGATTTGAGCTATCACACAGGTGACCTTTCAGGGAGTCCTTTGTGGTGCCGTTAGGTCAAGAGGACAAGCCAGAACCTTGCAAGAAGGTCAGGCTGTAATGATGGGTGGGCGCAATGTATGTGTGCTGTGGCAGAGTCCAAGTCCAAGTGGTGCTCGGCTTCCTGCCACGCTGTTTCACAGTCCTGGAGGATGCAGCAGGGCGTGGGGCCCACTCTACTGAGAAGCACATCCTCCTCCGGAGCTGATGACTGAGAACAAAATCTGCTTCTGCAGGGAAGTCCTTGGAAAACATGGGTCCTCAGAGAACGACAGAGCAGTCTTTCAATACAAAATGGTCCCGTGGAATGCCCTCGCCTCCCTTCCACCCAATTTCATTAGCTTTGGGACTAAAGGACACAGCCTCTAGCGTCACATTACCTGTGATTATACCTTGGCTTCATCTTGTGTAATGGGACCTTGGACAAATGAGTTAACCGTTTTTATTTTGTTTAATTTTTCACTCTTGTATCTGTGAAATGGAGATAGTAAACTGTTAGCTTAATAGGGGTGATGTGGGACTGTAGTGAAGGTATCTATTAAAAGTTCTTGCCACATGTTCATGGCCAATGTTTTCCTCCTTCTGACCATTGTCTCTGCCCATGTGCTGCACAAGGGCTGCACGCAGGATGCTTAAACTCTGTTTTCACCCGACTCTTTACTGATGCCATCCATGTGCTGAACATGGTCTACTTAACCTAGTCAAAGCGAACTGTTTTCCTTTTCTTCTCCACGTGTGTGGACATTTGCAGAGGTGTTTGATCAAGTATTTCACAAAGCACAAAGCTAAAGCTGTCTTTTGTTAGGCAAAGGGAAACATTTCCCGAGGTCACTGGCCAAGCTAGAATGTTGCCATATATACAGGTTTCCTAAGTGACCTTAGATCAGTGAAAAATTCCTCATTGTCTACTTTCCCATGGTGATTTCAAGAACTGAAGCTTGGGGAAAACACATCTGGTGCATGCCAACATAAAACACAAAAGCAGTGTGTATAATCCATATGCCTCACAAAGATGTATCAATAGAGTTCTTCATTCACAAATATGAAAATGGCCCATTTAATTAGTTGTCAGGGCTAGTGAGCTTCTGTGTTAAAGCCCACATGCAAACTCTTTGAACAGCAGCACAGAGAGTTTATTTACTTGTTCTGTTTTACTGCAGTGAGGTGCCAAGCTGGCTCCAGAGAAATCTTGCCATGTGGTGCCTAGGAGTCTCAGTTCTAAATTGAAAGCCCCGGCTGCTCTCTGTCCTTCCTCTGTCAGGAATAAGAAGGCAACTTCGGGAGAAGCAGGCCTTTTATTCCACACACATGAATTCTTAATAGTTGATGTTTATGCGTGTTTTTACATACAGCTTTTATGGCCAATTTTACGTCTGTAGGCTTCCTAGGTTATATGCCCCTGAGTTCAATGTTCCCCCTTTATTCCTTAGACCTGACTGCGTTTGATATGTGGCATTTGATACGCTATCTTTTATTATGCACAAGCCCTTTGATCTCTGCAGAGGAAAGGCGCCACATAAATGCAGAAATCCATTATAATCATACAGAAGAGTGGCTTTACAGGCCAAGTCGAGCTTAGCAACACAGATACACATGCGGTTGGACAGAGGAACACACAAGGCTGTGGAATGCTAATGCCAAAGTGTCTATTCAGTTATGTAGGCCTGCCTAAAGACATTTCCTTTTCTAGCACGCATTTCACTGGAATAGACACACAAAAAGATGTGTACACACAGTAAATATATCACCCTACTGAGTGCACTTGAACACTCAACACTGAGATCAAGGACAGAACCTTGCAGGATCCCCCATGTTCCTACCCAATCCCACATTGCTTTCTCTTGATTCTGAACATCAGACGGATCAGAGCACACAGAATGGACTGTTCGAGGCCCGGCTTCTTGTTTTTAACACTGTGTTGGTGAGATTCATCCATGCAGCAAATTTGTTGTTGAAAAGTCATGCATTTACTCATTTTGTTTCTAAAGAGTATCAAAATGTAAATCTAACAAGGCATCTTTCATATTAGTTGTCTAAGAATGTGGGTGGTCAATTCTGCTTTTATTTATAAGAAGTTAAGTTTTGTCTTCAAGTTTCCTCTCTCATTTTTAAATTTTTAATTAATTAATTTATTCATTCATTTATTTATTTGCTTTACATCCCAACCACAGTTTCTCCTCCCTCCTCTCCTCCCAGTCCCACCCGCTTCCCCTCCCCCCTATCTACTCCTCCTCTGTTTTAACTCAGAAAAGAGCAGACCTCCCACGAACATCTACAAAACATGGTGTCTTAGTTAGGGTTTCTATTGCTATGAAGAGATACCATGACCACGGCCACTCTTATAAAGGAAAACATTTCATTGGGCTTGCTTACAGTTCAGTGGTTCAGTCCATTATCATCATGGTGGGACATGGTGGCCTGCTGGCAGACATGGTGCTGGAGAAGGAGCTGGGAGTCTTACATCTTGACCCAAAGGCAACAGGAAGTGATCTGTCTCACTGGGAGTGGCTTGAGCATATATGAGACCTCAAAGCCCATCTCCACAGTGACACACTTCCTTCAACAAGACCACACCTATTCTAACAAGGCCACGCCTCTTAATAGTGCCACTCCCTTTGGAGGCCATTTTCTTTCAAACTACCATGCATGGCATATCAAGTTGCAGTAAGACTAAGCACCTCGCTTTGTATTAGGCTGGGCAAGCAAACCCAGTATGAAGAATAGGGTCCCAAAAGCTAGTATAGGAGTCAGAGACAGCCCCTGCTCCCACTGTCAGGAGTCCCACAAGAAGACCAAGCTACATGATTGTCACATATATGTGGAGGGCCTAGGTCAATCCCATGCATGCTCCATCTTTGTGAGTTCTTATGAGCCCAGGTTAGTTGATTCTGTGGGTTTTCTTGCGATGTCCTTGATCCTTCTGACTCCTACAATCCTTCCTCCCTCTTCTGCAGGATTCCCTGAGCTCCGCCTAATGTTTGACTGTGAGTCTCTGTCTCTGTTTTCACAAGTTGCGTGACTGTGTTGAATACCCATTGTCCCTGTTTCCCCCTGTGACACACAGAAATGATGATTGACAAATCTATCATGGTTTTCTGTTGTTAGCCATAAGCTTTGTAGTAGGGAAGTGAAAGCTGGTACTCTTCTTCCCTACACACTCAAAACAGACGGCTAGTGCCAATGTCAGTGATGGTGTGGGGCTTGGAACCAATCTGTGAGTATAGCAGAATATTGTTAGGCATCATTACATTGACATTTTTTTTTCTCATCAGTCATGTTTGGTTCTATCCTAGGTCTCTGAGTCATCTAGGCTCTGGGTCCTGGTGCTCCAGGCATTGTCAGGGACGGGCTCACTCTCATGGCATGGGTCTCAGGCTGGACTAGTCATTGGTTGGCCACTCTCATGATCTCTCTGCCACCCTTACCCCAGCACATCCCTAGGCAGGACAGACTGAAGGTTATGTGGCTGGATTGGTGTCCCAGTCCCTCCACTGGAAATCTTGTCTGGTCATAGGAGATGACCAGTTCAGGCTATATACCCACAATTGCTAAGAGACTTAGCTGGGGTTATTCTTGTAGATTCCTGGGAGTTTCCCTTACACTAGATTTCTACCTGACCCCTAAATGACCTTTTTTTTTTCTGGTTGGCTCTTTCAGTACTCTCCCCATCCCACCTCCACCTAATCCCACATATTCCCATCCCTATATGTTACCCAGCCCTCCTTGTTACCTAGCCTCTCTGGGTCTGTGGATTGTAGCATGGTTATCTTTCACTTTGCAGCTAATATCCACTTATAAGTGAGTGTACACCATGTTTGTCTCTCTGGGTCTGTGTTACCTCACTCAGAATGATTTTTTCTAGTTCTATCCATTTGCCTTCTAAAAGATTTTATTTATTTTTACTTTATGAGTCCTAGGATTTTGTCTGCATGTATGTATGTACATCACATAAATGCCTGATGCTCCCAGAGACCAGAAGATGGGCTCTGAGCCCCTGTAACTGGACATACAGGTGGCTATGAGCTATCATGTGGGTTCTGGGGGTCTTCTGCAACATGATTAAGTGCACTTAAACACTGAGCTATCTCTTCAGTTCCTTAATTTCACATTCTTAATAATATCTATTGAGGACCTGGAGAACTGGCTCAGTAGTAAGAATGCATATTACTGCCGTAAGGACCAGACTTTGATTACCAGCACCCATGTTAGAGTGCTCATAGCTGCTTGTAACTCCAGCTCCTTGGCATATACCCAAAGGACTGATATCCTGCTACAGAGAAAAACACATTCTCAATCACGTTCATAGCTGCTCTGTTCATAATAGCTACAGCATGGAAACAGCCTTGGTGTTCATAAATGGATGAATGGATAATGAAAATATGGTACCTGCATAGAATGGAATTTTATTCTGCTATACAGAGAAATGGAAATTTGAAATGTGCAATATGAGTGGATGAAGCTGGAAAACATTATGGTGAGTGAGGGAACCCTGACTCAGAAAGATGAACACCTGCATGTTCTCACTCTTACGTCTATCTTGGTGTCGATTCTTTAATTTGCGTGTTTAAATCAGAGTACCTATAGAATCTAGGGAATGAGGAAGGGACAGCTGGTGGAGATAGGGAAGAAAGATCTTAAAGGGGAAGATGTCTTAGTTAGGACTTCTATCACTGTGATACGTACCATGGCCAAAAGCAACTTGGGGAGGAGAGGATTTATTCCACTTACACTTCCAGGTAACAGTCCATCACTGAGGGAAGTCAGGGCAGAGAAGGAACCTGGAGGCAGGAGCTGACACAGAGGCCATGGAGGCGTACTGCTTACTGGCTTGCTCAGCCTGCTTTCTTATACAACTCAGGACCACCTGCTCAGGGTGGCTCTGCCCACAGTAAGATGGATGCTCCCACACCAATCATTAATCAAGATAATACCCCAACAGGCCAATCTGAGGGAGGCATTTTCTCAATTCAGAGTCCCTCTTCCAAAATGACTCTACCTTGTATCAAATTGACAGAAAACTAACCAGGATGGGGGATAGTAGAACATGGCTGATATGAAGGAAAAGGGGAGTAATGGGAGGGTGGGTTTAAGTGCAGAGAGGGATGGGAGGGTAGGGTAAAAAAAGGACTTGGAAAAGTGCTACCTAATACTAAGCATGTGTGAAAAAGTCTTATGGAAACCTTCTGTTTTAGAAGCTTCCCAAATAGGGGATTATGCTCATGCCAGAAGCCATAGGTGGCCAAATAAAAAGCTTAGTGCCAACTGTGGGATACCCCCCACCAGAACTTGATGGTATGACTCTCTTGCTGAAGACGCCACACACACATTGATCACAGTACATGGAGCTATCAAGTTGGTGCTGACCAGGAAGATTCTTCTGTGTTGGTTAATGTTGAAAGATGCTATATAGGCTGCTTGGTGTAGGGAGCAAGGTATCAACAGTGTTACCCAACTCTAAGCCCTGTAAACCACAATAATGACATGTATGGTAAGATAGGCCCATGGTGCAATAGTGGTACAGATGGTATGGGGGTAACCAACCACTTTCTGATTGGATTTAAGGCCCTCTTCACAGGAGGAAACACATGCTTGGGTACTGCAAATCTGGCCAAGAGCCCATGGTTGAGGAGCTCACAGGCCTGAGGATCAACCTACTATTATTCTGCTAACTGGATATAATGTTAAACTGCTTTCTAAATTTGTAACCTTCTGCCCATAAGTTAAGGAGGCAGAGGCCAGCAGATCTCTGTGAATTTGGGGCCAGCCTGGTCTACAAAGGGAGTTCCAGGATGGCCAGATCTGTAACACAGAGAAATCCTTGTCTCAAAAAACCAAACAAAGAAAAAAAAATCAAAAGAAAAAGAAAAAAACAAAACCAAACAAAGAAAAATCAAAAGAAAAAGAAATATTTTCCTTTTACAAGTCATACTTTCTTCTGGAAGAGCTATTGCTTTAATTTTTTTTAATTTAGATCTAAGTACTATTTGGCTTTTTTTTTAAATTTGTGGCTTAAGGTAAGAGTGGAGATATGTGGTTTAATGTATCAACTCAACTGCCCATTTAACAGCATTCATTAGAAAGATCACCCTTTTGCATTGGGATTCACATTGGAAACAGGCTTAGGGCTGAAATTATCCAGCAGGCATATCTTCCATTTTTCTTGCATAGGTTCTGACTCTTGGGTAGTGGAATCAGCAGGGAATGTGTTTAAAGTTTGCTGGTTGCTCTCCCAGGCTGAGCACTGCAGGTATGGGCCAGTCTCAGCCATACCTACTCTGGACATTTTGCTTGGGTTGGAACAAGAGTGCCTCCTGTAAATTATTGTGGAAGGGATGATCTGGGTTAATTTGGGGGATTCCATTTATTAACTCTAATATTAACATTCTCTCCCACCAGTAGCCAGCCATTCACTAGTACCTACTCTCTCTCCTCCCTTATGTTTAATCAAACTACCCCAAAAGCAAACCCTTTGAGACAGCTTGCTTACCGCCTAATGGAGTGCATGCATCTGTCGTCTTATCATCTTTCTGCTGGATCCATCGCATTCAATTAGCCTTATTGAATACTACTGTTTGCAAAGATTGTTCTAAAATCAGCATAATTTCTGGAATGAGGGCATTTCCAGCAGAGGAAAAATATAACCCAGAATGGCACAGTTGAGGCACTGAGGATAATTTTCCATGTGCACCACCCCTCAGTAAATTGTGTGGCAAGACCACCATACCATTGACATTCAAACAAAGTCAACCTCAAATGCCAGATCAAATTTAAACTGGTGAAATTTTGAACGAGGCAGGGTTAGCTGTCTCTACTCATTATAGACAAAGTCCCTTTCCCTTCCGAGGACACGTATGTAGTTAACATAGTTGATCTTGACAGTGAATATACAGCCCTGTATCTCTGCACCTGCAGATTCACCAACCACAGGTCAAAATACTAGAAAAAAAATATGTCTGTCCTGAACATTTACAGACTTCTTTCCTTGTCAAAAGTCCAGAAATAATTTGATAAATATTACATAGCATTTACTTTATATTGTGCATTATAAGTAACCTGAACATGATTTAAGCTATAGGTGATTTAAGGAATGGATATGCCTATTATTTATATTATATGGTGTGTTATTTATATATTATACATAATATATTTATATATTATATTATTTATATTATGTCTTCTTATATGAGGGGCTTGAGCATCCTCAGATCTAGGTACCCTAGAGCCACTCTCCCTAAAATACTGAGGGACAACCACACTCTCAGCTGCTAATGCTGATTCGTCAGATGACACAGCACTTCACTGGGGTAGGCTGACATCCACCCCACTCCCTGTAGAAGAAGTGCATGTGGGGGAGGGGAGCAGCCTCCTGATCTTTGTTGGGTGGGTAGACAGTGGGGACTTGTGAAGACAGCCACCCTTCCAAGAGAGACTGTGGCCTCAGTGTCCCACAGTGAGGAAATGTGGGGTTCCTTCATTATAACAGAATCTACAGAGGGGGAAAGGCCTGCTAGTTCAATGCAGGGAAACATCCAGCCATAAATACCTCCAACGGAAAGCAAACCAAAAGCCCCGTTTTGAGACTGGAGGTAATTAATTCCTCATGCAATGTTCCGAGACTCAACGCAGACGTGCGTAGAGTTATTTTTTCTTTCCCCTTCTTCCTTTTGTTGTTTTGTTTCTTTTTTTCCCCTCTCAGACAGTTTACAGCCCAGTAGGAAGTGTAACCATGCGAGCTCTTGGCATGCTACGGGTTACTATGTGTCTCTTTTTATTACTTTGCTCATTTTGATCGGTTTTTACACAAAGATGCATGTAATGAATTCAGCTCCTCTTGTCCACAAGATTTATGTTTCCCAGAAGGCCTTTTTTGCTCTCGCTATCAGTAGTCACATTGTTAGTGCATTTCTCAGTCATGAAAAAGATCCCCAGACTAGACCATTGAAGGTAAAAGCTGAGTTTAATTTTCAATGCCGATTTTTTTAAAAGATGTATTTATTATGTATGCAGTGTTCTTCCTGCATGTATCCCTGCCCGCCAGAAGAGGGCGCCAGATCTCATTACAGATGGCTGTGAGCCACCATGTGGTTGCTGGGAATTGAACTCAGGACCTCTGGAAGAGCAGCCAGTGCTCTTAACCTCTGAGCCATCTCTCCAGTTCCATGTTATTTTTTTTTTCAATTTAGAAAAAATTCAAACTGTTTAGCAAAGTCAGATTTAAGTCAGAGGTTAGCAAACACAGGCTTCTAACTCCTATACGAAGAATTCTAAATCTCCAAAGTTACCTACCCTTGAAGGCCTGCCTCTTAAACATTCTCTTGAGTCAAGTTCAGGCCTCATTCTTCCCACAAGAATGCACAGCTCATATTCCCAGCTCTAGGCCTTTGCTTCCTTTCTTGCCCAAGCATGATGTAGTCTTACGCCGTTGTGTCTCTGTCCGTGGGCTCGCCCACGGAAGCGGCTTCTCTTCCTCCCTTCAGTGCTCTTGTCGTCTGCAGAAATCCCTACACTGCTAGGTCATAGGAGAGAGGAAAAGAACCGAGTGTGAAGTGGCCTTTAACTCCCAGACTTCTCTAAACAAACGTAGCTTTGGGAATGGTTTATTGACCTTTCTGCTTTCCATCCACTTCCTGCTTCCTCCATTGGCTGGGGCCCAGGAGAGGTTATACTTGAGACCATGGGATGAGCCCTGGTTGTACATCAAATGCTTCCTGGATCTCTGAATAGGTTCTCATCTCTCCCTGGTTCTGGCTATGCTGTGGCTGCTGTCATCTCCTGGCAACCTTGACCTTGTGGCCGCGTCTCCTTACGTTTGCAGCTGATAAAGATGCCAGCTGGTCTTCCTCTGCATTACAGTTGGGATCTGAAATGTCAAACGTATTTGAATGATTATTGGTACTATAATCAGTACTGTAGGTACTGAGAGGTCCCTGCAGTCTTTGGAGGTTGGGACCCGGCTGGCGGAGTAGGTCAGTAGGGCCTGGTCAGTGAAGGTTAGACCCACCTCCTGGTTCCTGCCTTCCTCGGCACTTCCTGGTCTGCTGTGATGTCTAACCTCTACCCCATGCTTCCACCACCATGTCTGACACTCAGTGTCTTCCCTGGCATGGTGGATTGATCTTCTGGTACCAGATCCGTCCTCCTCTAATTACACCATCAGGCATCACTCTGCAATGCTAGAGTGATGTACTCTTGGCTTGCCATCTCCTCCTCACCAGTATGATCTCACTTTGGTCTTTATCCTCTCTCTGATTTGGGAGCTCTGCTTAGGCCCTCATACAAGGTAATTCTAGGTCCTGTTGGCCCTCTGCCTGGCACTGAGGGGTACCCTCTAAAGTAGACATCAGCCTGCCCTACCTGATGTGCTCTGCCTGCTTGGCTCCTGTGTCAATCATTTTGGATTCCCATTCCCTAGCAGAATGTTGGGCACTGCTCTCAGTGGGGGAGGGGGGTGATTTTGAAATTGAGCTGGACTGTGAATTCCTTTTGGTGAGCTGGTCTGTGTTTGAATTGGCAAATTGATGCTAAGAATCACAGTTTCCCCAGCATTTTATAAAATTCAGTATTGATACCCTTAAAGGCAAGGGGGTCTTCTGATATCTGAAGCCTCACTCTGGGTGTTTTAATCCTTTTAAAGTATTGAGTTTCTTTAATAAAAAACCATTATAGTCTGACATGCTGAACTCATGCCTTCTTGGAATGTAGATATTCAGATTTTATGGGTTATAAAAAAAGGAAAGAGAGAGAGAAAGAGAGGAATAAACCAAATGCTTCTTTCCTCCCCAGATTTTTGGAGTCTTTAGTTTTGTTGACTTTGTTAAGAAATGAGTTTGGTTTTGCTCTACTTGTTTTGTGTTTCCCCCTCCTTTGTTGTAGGCTTACTCTAATCATCTGTCTAAACAGGCAAGCACAAGTTTGAAAGCCCAGACAAGGAGGTATGTAGATTGAGTAGAAAAGTTCTAGAACTTTCAGAGAAATGAACTTTCTTCTGGTTAACTGTACAGAGGTACAAGGTGCAGTGTCTGTCCTCATCACAAGGTCTTAGCAGGAACTTCTGCAACAAAGACAGGTTAACAGGAGAAAAGCACACACTGATTTAATCAAATCAATATATATATATATATATATATATATATGTATATGTATATGCACACACACACACACACACACACACACACA
>CABHPR010117033.1:0-14194 GCA_902168415.1 Peromyscus melanophrys
TTTGGTTTTTCGAGACAGGGTTTCTCTGTGTAGCTTTGTGCCTTTCCGGGAGCTCACTTGGTAGCCCAGGCTGGCCTCGAACTCACAGAGATCCGCCTGGCTCTGCCTCCCGAGTGCTGGGATTAAAGGCGTGCGCCACCACCGCCCGGCTTGCTTTTTACCAGTTTCTAAGTTATTTGTAACATTCATAAGACAAACCTGAAAGTTCAGAACTTCTAGAAACCATAACTTCATTTTTCTAATCTGTCTTCCCACTTCCCACTAAAAGCAATGCCTGTGTGTGCACACTGGACACATATATTAAAAGCATCACATCCTCCTATAACCAGGGCAGCAGAGTCTCCAACTTTTCAGGGAATCCACTCAGGAAGTTTCAGAGGAGAAGGGCCACAGCCCAGGTCACAACATGGACGAACAAAACCACATGATACATCTAAGTCACAGCAGCTCTGATACCTCAGCAAAACTGCTTCTCTTCTTCTAGGGTCAGTTGTCCCCATACTCACCATAGCATGGTTTGTGGTTTCCCTCACAGCTCCCTACAGCAGAGCCAGAGGAGAATCCTGGAAAGAATCTGCAAGCTATCTCCCACTGGTACTCCTAGTTGCTTTGCCTTCTCAGGGTCCCACATTAGCTAAGGTCACCCAGCTGGGACTCAGGACTTGTGAAAGCCCACAAAGGTTTTCTACTTATAGTTGAGCTTGCTTTACACAGAAGGGCTGCATTAGGGGATGGCTGGACCATGTGCAAAGTCACCAGGTGAATGGTTGTTTTACATTTGGCTGGGCTGGGGGAGATCTTTTGCCATACCTCTTCGAATTCCTTTAAAAAGCCCTTTATTAGAGAGAGAAGGGGCTGGTAGGTTGAGATGCAGGCTCTCCCTAAGCTATCCTATATTTTCTATCTGTTTTTCTCTATCTCTCTATCTACAGATTCCTCATTTCTCCCTGCTCAAGAGTATCCTGGGGTAATAGGAGGGAACTGGTCTCCCTCAAGGACTGTAGCAGCACCCCTACTGGGTGATCAGAGATCAAATGACACAGACAGCAGTGGTTTTCCCAGCTTTGCCCTAGGGGCAGACAGGGCCCTAATCTTTGAAATTTTTATTTTACTAGAAATTCTTCCAGTCTCCTAGAGCACTTCCTGTCCCTTTTCCAAGGCACACAGTCGTTTGTGTACAAATTCCATTACACACTGATTTCCAGTGCAGCCAACCTTTTGCTTCATAGCTGGGAAATCCTGCAGCCAAAAACAGGTCACATTCAAACAGGAACTGTAGTTACTGTGCAACTGTTGTTAAAGAAAAACAGGCCATGAAATAGAAAACTGTAGGTGGTCAATAATAGGGCTTGGAGTGAGGAAAGAGACTATGGACATGATGTAGTTATAATCTCAAAGAATTATTTTGAAAAGTTAAAACAGAATTTTTGGTCATGTGTTCCAGAGACTAGGAATTTATATGAGAGCAAGCCAAGGATTACTCATGTCTTTTTTTTTTTATCAGAGGCTATACATCTTAAACTAGGAAAATAACAGTTGTGTTAGGCAGAACCACATCATTTTATGCAGACCTATTTTGCATTAGTATAACTACAGTAACTTGATTTCATGTTAAGTTCAGTCCTTTATCCAGATTCTTGATTGTTCTGGTCTATGGGCACTAAGAAGTGGCCAGTCAGGACATTTATGGATCATCTAAAATTGATTACAAGACTCTACATTGCTAATCTCAATTACTGTTGAAGCAGGAAAGCTCTCAACTTCCTTCCTGCCCCTCCCTTTCTGTACTGTCAGTACACCAGCTTCGCAGTCAGTCAGTGAACTGAATTCTTGCAAACTGAAGGCCCCTCTTCAGTTTTAAGTCCCCCCAAAAGGCCAGAGAGACTTGTGGACACTCGTTAACTGGTCCACATTCCCTTCTCACTGACCAGTCAAGGCACAGCCTAGAAGGAGTTGCTGGACTGTCTTCCCAACACTAGGCTGCAGAAGCAGGATTAGGTCTTCAATACAATTCTTAATTACTTAGCATGAGTCAAGCCAGAGCCCCATGTGGTAGAAGAATTGGGTTCTCAGGATTTGAAGCAAGCCCCACCATAAAGCCCTGGGCCCACACCATTACCAGCTGTGTTGATATTTTATTTGTGCTGAAATGTGGTGATATTTTATTTTATTTTATTTTATTTTATTTTATTTTTTTGGTTTTTTTTTTTTTTGAGACAGGGTTTCTCTGTGTAGTTTTGCGCCTTTCCTGGAACTCACTTGGTAGCCCAGGCTGGCCTCGAACTCACAAAGATCCACCTGGCTCTGCCTCCCAAGTGCTGGGATTAAAGGCGTGCGCCACCACCACCCGGCGATATTTTATTTTTATGTTAATGCATAAAGCATGACTGGAGGTCAAGGGGGGAAAGGCCAGCCATTTTTAAGTGAACATAGAAGTCAGGCAGTGGTAGCACATGCCCTTAATCTGATCGGGGGCAGGGAGGGTCTCTGTGAGTTCAAGGAAACACTAGGGAACAGCCAAATGTGGGGACATACACATTTAATCCCAGTACCAACCTTAGAGACCTGGAAGTCTGTACAGACAGGCAGTGACAAGGAAGTGAGGTAGCTGGGCTAGGACTCAATGAGAGGGCAGAAAAACAAGACAATAAAGGTGCAGGTTAGATAGAAAGTAGCTTGTATTTTGGTAGATGCAGAGATGGAGAGGTAAGGTTGGTGGCTATCACTATTTCCCTGATCTCTAAAGCTTTCACCCCTATATTTGGCTCTGTGTTTTTTATTTAATAAAACCACATAGAAATTTGGCTACAACCAGCTCTTTCAAATATATTCCTGTGTTTAGACAAAGAGCTCTTTTTCACTCCTAAAATACCAGGCCCTTAGGGATAGCTCCCAAGGCCTAGGTCTCAGGCCGTTTTTGACTCTGCCAAGCACGTTCCTTCCCACTGTGTGAGGACCTAAAGGGGGATGATCAAGCCAACACTCAATATAACACTGTTTTCTTTTTCAAATAGTTGTCACTTTTCCCATATGTCAGAACTATGCTATTCTTAAGAAGAAGACTGGACCTTAATGGCACACCTGGCCTGAATGTTGGTTGTGACCCTGTCATGCTCCCTTGAGCAGGTTGTTCAGGCCTGTTCTTTGATAGGGGGATGGGCCTAATGGCTGGTTGTGAATCAGGGTGGTCTCCTATGTCACAATTTAGAGGCAAATGTCCGGCCGGTCCTGGTGAACAAATGTGTATCCTAGCATCCTAGTAATTAACAGGCCTGGATGGCATATACTTATACTTGGAACATTATAGAAGCAACCCTCCCTTAGTTAAATTCTACATTCTCTGACTTACTATCTCCTAAGCATTGGTAAACCCTTTATATCAACAATTCTACTCTTCTAATCAGAGCTAAGTAGTGGAGTGCTACTCAACATAAGAGATGCCATTTACAACATCCACAAAATCAAATACAAATGCACCTCTCACCCAAATGTTAAATATGAAGTGCAGAACTTCTAGAAGATACTAGAGAAACTAGACATCATGAATGACCATGGACTTGCTTCCATGGATATACCAAAGCTTGTTGACCTTGACTATAAAGATGTTTCTACATACAGATCCTTGCTCCAAGTGCTCTGCACGGGGCTGGAGAGATGGCTCAGAGGTTAAGAACACTGGCTGTTCTTCCAGAGGTCCTGAGTTCAATTACCAGCAACCACATGATGGCTCACAACCATCTGTATTGGGATCTGATGCCCTCTTCTGGCATGAAGGCAAACACTGTACACATAATAAATAAATAAATCTTTAAAAAAAATGCTCTGCACAGAGACAGCTCAAGAAGTGAAGTTTAGCCGGGTGTTGGTGGCGCACGCCTTTAATCCCAGCACTCAGGAGGCAGAGCCAGGCGGATCTCTGTGAGTTCGAGGCCAGCCTGGGCTACCAAGTGAGCTCCAGGAAAGGCGCAAAGCTACACTGAGAAACCCTGTCTCGAAAAACCAAAAAAAAAAAAAAAAAAAAGAAGAAGTGAAGTTTTTCAGAGGCAGACATCTGGGTCCAAGGGAGTTTCAAGGACCACATGGGACTTCACAGGATACTGAATCTGGCAGCAGGTTCCCAACAAATACCAGGGAGAAAGAACCACCACACTGGCTCCCTAGGCTCACGATCCACTCCTCCCCATCTGGGGACAGCCTCTTGCTCACCATGTCAAGGGATCTCAGATGGTCTATGCTCCCCACTCAGTTCCCTACAGCAGCACTCACAGAACAGCACACAAAATCACAGGAGCCCACTATCATACATAGCCAAGCCATCATCCTAGCCCCAGGAAGAACCCTGTAACACATCTCACTGGCAGGTCAGAATGGAGGCACTGACTAGCCAGTGAGGACTGAGTGTCAAAAGTTACTCCACTAAGGTTACAGTGTGCTTAAATGCACTGCACAATGGTTCCTGTCTGTGCTTTCCACCCCAGACCCATACTTTTCCAGATCTATGGAGACAATCATTTCAATAGCACTAGCCCCTGGCTCTAGAGGCTGACCATGCTATCTTCCTCCTTACACAATGTGGCTAGCTAGCACAGCCCATTACACAATATGGAGTAGTTATTCCCTATCCCACAGGTCAAAAGGTGCCCAAAATTTGACAACTGAATAGAAATTTTAGGACAAGAAAGGAGATGTTTGTTCTGTGGCTTCAAGCTAAGGTCAGATGAACTAAAAGTACTTTTTATCTGGTTGTCACAAGGACTTCAGACAACCAGGAAAAAAAAACCAGGAGCCAGATCACAACCAAGATGAATGATAGGTCTTTCTGCCAACAGAAGGCTGGATGATGGCTCCATTGTTTAAGAGTTTTCTTCTGAAATTCATTTCAATCTCTTGCCAATTTAACAATGATAAAAAGTATAGGTCGAATACTGAGAGAGCAAGGAAATGGAGCAAGGAAGAATGCCTTTATGAACATTATTGGTAGGTAACACAACTTCCTCAGTGGGCAGGTGGAAAAAAAAGAAGACACAGCAGTATTAGTCAAGTTCTCTGTTTGAACGGAACTGGTAGAATAAATCTCTCCATGGTAGAAAGAAGATTTATTAGAATGTCTCACAGTCTGTAGTTCAGCTAGTCCAACATTGGCTGAATTCTTCAACATGGAAAGTTGAAGAATTCTATAGTGCTTCAATCCGTGAGCCCAGATGTCTGAAATGGCCTTCAGCGTATACCAGAATTCCAAAGAACTGGGATCTAAACAGAGTAAAGGAATGGTCTTCCTAGCCACAGCAAGGGTAAGCAGGCAAAGAGAAAGAACTTCCTTCTTCAATATCCTTTATGTATGTATGTAGGCTGCTACCTGAAGGTTTGACCTAGATTAAAAAGTAGATCTTATTACCTCAAAAGATCCAGATTAATGAAGGGTCTTCCCATTTCAAAACATTTAATTAAGTAAAATCCCTCAAAGGCATATCCTATTCTTTGTGTGCTAGTTAATTCCAGAGGTAGTCAGTTTGGGTACCAAGAATAGCCATCACGACAACCAAGACAGAAGAAATGAGAAAGATTTCTTGCCTGCAGGAGTCAAGGAAAGCATGGGAGTTATTTCCAAAGCAATGTTTTTCCTAAACAAAGGAAGCATGAGGATTTTATTTAGGAAGTTCTCCTTCTTCCTAAGCATGTTCAGTTAGGAAATCCACTTCTGAACATGATCACCACAGAAAAGCAGAGAAATTGGAGGACATTTCTTTCTTTCTTCCTTCCTTCTTTTCTTTTTTTTTCAAACTAGAACCCTGAATCTCATCTCTTTTGTTCAGCTTTTTTCCTGACCATTACCAATACAACTTGTAACCAACAACTCTAAACAATGACAAATATCCATAACCCATTCAATGACCAAAAACCACCCACTCCACCTCTTGGGAATGTGGACATAATGTTCTTATATTAACTTTCTGCTGCCTAGGGGTGATGACATCTTTAGGAGATCGTGAAAAGAAAATTTTGGGTTAATTGTCAAGTCCTGGGAGAGGTAGCTATATCATTTGTTGTCCAGTCTCTGCATAATGGGAAAGTGCAGGGCTTGTGTCAAGTCCTGGCTAGAGTAGTCTGTGAGGCTGGATCATCTCAGCTAGCCACCTCAAAACTGTCCTGGGCAGTTTGTATTCCAAAGACAATCTTTGGATGGTGGTTGTCCATTATCATATTCCAACTGAATTTATCATTGTTGGGTCCCATCACCTTTTTGGAGACCTCAGAGATCACATTAGGTTCTTTAATTGCTCTGGGAAGGAGCTTCCTCCATAATAACAGGAAAGGACTAAACCAAATTTGATATGGGGGCCTGTGAGAGCCCCCCCCCAAGGCATTTCCCAATGGCAAAGGACTACCTGTCTGTTTCTTGAGGATGATCTTCCTATATGCTGTGAATATGTTTTGCTATGACTGGTTAATAAAGAAGCTGCTCTGGCCAATGGCAAGTCACGTTATTACTAGGCAGGAACTCCAAGACAGAGAGAGGAAGAAGAAAGGCAGAGACAGGAGAGACACCAGCTCGTCTCCAAGGAGCACCATGCCAGCAGACTGGTAACACCATAGCCATGAGGCAAAACATAGATTACTAGAAATGGGTTAATTTAAGATGACAGATCTACCTAGCAAGAAACTTAAGCCATTGGCCATACAGTTTATAATTAATATAAGCCTCTGAGTGATTATTTTGTATACAGCTGTGGGTCCACAGGCCTGGTGGGACTGGAGAAACTTCCAGATACATTTTGCTGCCCAACGTATTGGCTCAAGTTTCCACCTAAAACCTAAGAGAACATAATAAGAGATTCTAAAACAGAGCCAAAAACAGCTTCCTTCTTTATGTCTCATGCAGGCCGCAAGATGTCACAGCACTTGGGCTTAGTGCAGCATGGCGGATTTCCGCATTTGGTACACAGAGGTGTCTCCAAATGGCATAGCACAATACATGGTGGATTTAGCCTTTAACTCATATAGACAAAAGGGGTTTATGGGCCATGTGCGTGCTACCTAAAGGCAGCCTGGACCCCAGAGTTGGCAAGGTAAGCATGAATCTCCTGAGTAACTCTGCCATGTTGAAAAACTGAAGTGGGCTGAGTCAGCAGCCAGGGCTTCTACTTTAATCTTAGCCAAGCTGCAGTCTGCAATGATCAGAAAAGGATTATAGATACACCAAAGACAGATTAGGATGGACTGAAACCTCTAAATGGTTTATATTATGTGTAAAAATGTACATAGGCTTCGAAGAGAGAGGAAAAGGAGGATAGACATTTATATAAAGAAATAGATAATTTTAAAGAATAAAGTCTTTAAAGAGACAGTAAAAATAATATAAAAATCAGCCATAAAGATAGAAATCACACAGAGACTCTAGATTATGTTGTCTTTAGGATTTTAAACTTCAGAAAAACATTTGATCATAAAGGCTACACAGTTCAACCAATATGTATATTTTAAAGGTAGCTTGACTTCAAAAATCATGACTCAGGATATGTTGCTTTGGAAAAGAGGTTCTGCTTTTGCTTCCACAGAAGATAAGAACTTGTGGATTCCTTCCAGATTAATATGGTTCCATCAAGTAAGACCCCATGAGATGTCTCCAGTTGATCCAATATCCATGACAGTTTCAAGACAACTGACTCAGAGAATACTGCCTCACAGACTACTCTAGTCAGGACTTGACCATAATCCTAAAATTTTCCTTATGTCTCCATAAGACTACCAGTGCCCTAAATCAGCAGGAAGTAGCCTAGCTAACTACCCCCACACTCCAAAAAAATGGATTATGGATGTTTGTCATTATTTATGGGTTGGTTACAAATTGTTATTGGTCACAATCTCTTTCTAAAAGAAAAAAAAGGAATATGACAGAGATATGATAGACTAAAAGAATAGATTATTGAATCTACTTTTAAAGAGCAACAACTTGTTTAAAATGTTTTAGATTGCTATGGATTTTAGTTTATTGATACAAATTTAAAGTTAATTTTGTTATTCTATATATATTTTTATTCTTGTTTAAGGTATTATGTTTATGCAACTCATTTAAAATTGTAATGTATAATTAAGGAATACAGATTAACAATTAGTCATCTATGATAATCACACTTATAATAATGTTATTTAAGTTTCCTAGGAATACATATATAAATTTCAATTAGCTAGGTAATCTTCAAATACTTCAAAGACCTACAGAATATAGCATTCAAAGTGTTTTAAAAATTTAGACTTTCCTGGATAGTGAGACACGTCTAGCCCTGTCAGCACTGATTTACTTTAAAGATGATGATGGGCATTGAAGAAACTCCATATGGAGTTGCTTTCCTTATGGCAAAAGTTTGCCATTTGGGCAAGAAACTGTTCTTGCCTGGATAGCTTGGCAAAATGTTGTATTGACTGGACATGCAGGATCCATGTAAAAATGACCAGTAAATTTTGCCAAAACAAGGTGAGATGGTCTTCAGGTTCCTGCTTCACAGAGACTGACAGGCATTCTGCAGGACACAGCGGGAGAAGTGACTGAGAGATTCTAGGCCTATAGGCTGATGATGGATGCCCCAGCATTGCAGAGGAACTTTGGGAGACTGTTCAGGCAGCAAGCTGTCTCTGTCATTTCCAGAATTTTGGAGGTTGCTTGCAACGTATTTCCTGTTTACTTAAGTAATATTATATCTTTCTGGAGTCCTTGATGTAATTGAAGACTAAATATAATTATAATTTTCCTTTGTTATGATAAAAGATAAATTAGATATGGAAATGTTAGACTCATAAATAAGATAGATGATAGAGTATTTTCTTTAATTTTGCCAAACACAAATGTACTAGATATTGTAACTGTAATTCTTACTTGGTAACTGCTCTATTATATGGAATTTTACAATGTTAAAGTTAATACTTTCCTCTTTGCTTAGACAGAAAAGGGGAAGTGCCTTGGGATGGTCTTTCTGTAGCTGTGAATATGTGTTGCTATGATTGGTTAATAAAGAAGCTGCCCTGGCCTATGGGGAGTCAGGTTACAGCCAGGCAGGAAATCCAAGAAAGAGACTGGAAGAAGGATGGCAGAGGCTGGAGAGATGCCAGCCTGATGCCCAAGGAGCAACATGCCAGCAGACTGGTAACACTACACCCATGTGGCAAAACATAGATTAATAATAATGGGTTAATTTAAGATGATAGAGCTAGCTAGCAAGAAACTTAAGCCATAAAGTTTAAAATTAATATAAGCCTCTGAGTGACTATTTTATAAGTGGCTGCAGGACTGTGGGGCTGAGTGAGACCAGAGAAACTTCTGGCTACAATTTGTTGATCTACATTCATTAGTCCAATGTGTGCCTTTGCCCCATGGTCTGCATACTCCAAAAGGGAGGGACATTCTTTTGGGATTATTCTCAGAAAAAAAAACATTGTTTCTAGGAACACCCTGTTTACAAGGCATTTCTAGGTGACCTTGTTTACCAAAATTGAAACATTTAACATTTTGACTTTTCTTCAGGCTTCTGGAAATCACCTCTCCTATCCAAGCATGACCATGAGATTCAATATTGATTGTATCTCAGATCCATTCCTCTAAGGGTGCTGACCTTGCCTTTAATGTTATAATTACCCTTTTTCATTGTGAATTAGTACCACACCGGCGACGGTGTCGCCTGTGTGACAAATGCCGATCTGGTGGTCTCACGAGGAAGGGGGGCATGTGTCTCTCGAGGCTAGGCCCCCAGCGGTCCCTGGCAATCAGCCCGAGCAATGGTTCCTGGGTACATTGTTCCCTAAAGACCAGCCTTCCGTGGACGGTTGGCAAGACTCCTGCTTCTTTCCTCTTTTCTGACAATAACAGCCTCCCTGTGCCTGGACTCTGCAGAGGCTTGCTTGATGTACCTGATAACTCCTCAATTGTTACATTGACACTGCCCCCAATGATTCAAGCCCTTGGGTAGACAACACAAAAAAAACCCTACTTCAGTAGGGGGCTCTCATGGATGGATTAGAACAGAAAGAGCTAATGATTCAGGTTCCCACAGATTCTAAGGAAGAAAATGTAAAAGTAGAAAGATTGTTAGGTAACCCTCACTCAGCTCATGCAAACTCACAAGAAAGAGAACTTAGGAAACTGACAACTCCCACAAGAATGGTTGGAAAGTACATTCAATACCATATTAATGGGAAATGATGGACACCCCCTCATTGGAATCCCAGAAATAGAAATTGCTTAGATCCACTCCCTTTTACAGGGGCTTATGACTATGAAGGGAATCGGTTGGGTAAATCATGGAAAGGCTGGTTAGAAGCAGAAAGGTATGGTATACATATGATAGACAGACAAGGTCAGCTATATTGGGGGGTATGGCTCCTGTACTAAAGAGGTGGGCTAAGGCTCTTGGCGAGGACTTTGTAACTGTCTTTAATAAATTACTAATAATGGATTACCAGTTATTGAGTACATGGCCTGGCTCTTGGGTTCAGGCCACAGCATGTCTCTGTCTGAAAAGATTAATCATTCTGAAAACCACATTGTGTGACCACAAGAGATTGTGTCTATTGCTTTCCTTTTGTTCCTGGGCTTAGTTCCTTGTTAACATTGTATAAAATCTCAGCCTGATGTTCAGTAAAATTGCAGCAGTTTCACAGCATACTCTGGTGTCTGTGTCTATCTGTCATCGCCGAATCCCAATTATCCTGAGTACCTTCACCCCATTCTCCCTTGGTCTGGTGGCCCTACTGAGACCCAGTCCGCAGCAAATTAGCATTTTCAAAAGCCAGAGATTCGATTATCATTTGTCTAGCTTCTGAATTTGGTATCATTCTATTTACTGCTAAAGTCAATCTTTGTAAGAAATCAATGAAGGTTTCTGTATGACTTTAGTAAATGAATCAATTTTCTTTCCTACTTCTTCAATTCTGTCCCAAGCATCCACGGATGCTGCACAGCATAAAGCCAGGTTTGGTTATCATATAGAGATTGCCTTTCTACATTAGCATAATCTTCCTCTCCAAGAAGTTGATCTTGGGAGATTTTCATGCCTCTAGCCCTACTTTGTTGTTCCACCAGGTCCTCAATTATAATTGAGGACCAGCTTCAAAAATGATATAACCAAATGTCTCTAGTCTTGAGGGATAATTCTGTTACAAGCTGACCATGAGTTTAATATCTTCTGCACAAAAGGTGAAGGCATGCCATATGAGACTATCACTTCCTTGAATCTCCTCAAATCTAACACTTGCACATGAGTTCATTCAGCTCTTACACAGTCTGGAGAATATGTATCATTTGGCAGTTTCTGTAGGTTACTGCATAAATTAAGGTTGACTGTTTGAAAACTTTAGGCTGTTTCTCTCTAACTTTATAATGCAATGTTGAGACTGGTTCTCCTGTAAATTCCTGTGTCTGGGTCTGATTATCTCTGTGATCTGTTTTATCAAGGTGACCTAAAACTTTGATCTTGGCATCATATTAACCAACTTTTTTAATGATAAAACAAAAATGATCCAACAGATAATATTCATAATTGACATTACATAAATCCCCTCTAAATTAAATATCCTGTCATTTAATGCCCACATTTTCAAACCATCCAGAGTATTATCAAACGATACCTAACTCTCTCCATTGTAATAATGTTTCCCATTTTTTAATGGGAAAAAACTCTCTCTTAACTAATTCCTCCATTTAAGGATTTCCAATTGTCTCACTAAATCTGCTGGCAATGATGATTCAGATGATGGTGTGGTAGCAATCCAAGGATAGGGTCTAGGTAAAGCCGACCATGTACTGGGAGAGAAAAACCCAGAGCCAGCCATCTGCACATGGGCATGAAAGAAAGCGGCTAAGTCCTGTGATTTTTGGAGCCCAAAACACTGTGGAGTCCTGCTGCAGAAAAGCTAAAACAGAGAAAATTCCAGACTCACTCAGAAGGCTTGGGGAAGAAAAGGAAAATCTAGCTGACATGGTAGTTACTACAGCAGCCAGTAGTTCCAGCCTGAGCCAGTAGCTCAGGCAAGAGGCTTTTACATGAATTTCTACACCAAAATTTGGACACCAAATGTTACACAAATCCTAATTGGTCTTAAGAAAGACCCAGAGTCACAAATTGGGGTAAATGCCGAAAGATTAGAGAGACAAAGGAACAAGCCACAGCCACCTCTAACCTCACCCACTCCTCAGCTGAAAGGACTACTCCTGCCTTGTATTCCTTACTCCACCAAGCCATATCACTTCCTGTCACAACAACCTCCCTAGTGACGGGGTTAGAGGTGTGTGTGCCTCCCAAGTACTCAGAGCAAAGGCATGAGATCCCAAGTGCTAGGATTAAGCATGTGTGCCACCACTGCCTGGCCTCTATGGCTAACTAGTACCTGGCTTTGCCCTCTGATCTTCAGGCAAGCTTTATTTGTTAGAGCATACTTAAAATAAAACCACACCAACCACACAGAGCTTTCCTACTATCCCAGCTGTACTCCACACCTGGAGTTGTCTTTATTGTCCTGTGGCTCTAGAATCTACCACATCTTCAGGTGCCCACAGAAAGCAGTGGCCTTTCAGGGCCTATCTGCAGGTGTTTCAAATCTGTTACATGGCCAACACCTCTCCATGAGCCCTTTAATCTTGGATAGGCAGTCCAGGCATCAAGGCAAAAGAATCCCAGCAAATTCCCAGTCTGGGCTCTAGCCAGGTAGCAAGCAAGCACAATCTCTATTCCTTCAGCCTACTGTATGTTGATTCTAGTATTACCCTGACAAATTACTGAATTTGAGGAGACGCACAGGGGGAAGAGGAGACCCAGCAGACAGGAGAAGATCTGAAGGAGATGGGAAAGACAGGAGGAGACAGGAGAGGATGAGTGGCCCCAGAGCACTGGAGCTGCTGGCAGGTCTCTGAATTCCAGTATCTGCTTTCTGGAGACTCTACTGTCTGGGCCACCTAGTCATGACCTCCTGGAGATGGTGCACTGGGTGAAGCCTGATGAACTGCTCCTGGTCCCAGCCTTGTATTACTGTTTGTGCCTCAACCAGCATGGACTGCCCTCAGTGAAGTGGCAAGGACACTGAGATGTGAGCAGGGAAGTGGCAGAAAGATTAGCCCCATCCAATGAGCTGCCTGGAAAAGTCTGCTCCCCATCCCCTACCCCACACATCCTGAGAACCTGCCAATACAGAAATGTTGTGAGCGTGGATTTCAAGGCAACAGGGACTCACATTTCTCACAGCTCAGACCTTGGGATTTACATGCCTCATGGAAGAAGACACCTTAAGCCTAGGGCCACAGGCTTGCTCTGCTCTGGGGAAGGGACAGTTCCCTGAACCCACCAGAGTCACATCTGTTTCTGGGGGGCTGCTTCCATACCTCATTGTACACTCAGTCCTTGGTGATGTTCAAACTTTTAAACTCCTCTCTCTGCCTCCTAAGTTTTGTGATCACAGGGTCGGGGAATCATGTTTGGCTTTGGTGACTTCTTATTCAACTTTACTGAGGGTCATTGCATGAACATGTGGACACTCAAAAAGTCAAATTTTAAAAGTGAGTAAAAAGAACAATTATAGAAAGTATCCATGGTGACAGGTTACACTTGTGGATCACACTGTATCCACAGTAAGGAGCCAGAGGTGATAAATGTTGGTCATTGTTACATAGCCCTCTACCAAATCCATGGAATGGAATGTTGCTATCTCTTCTGGAAGTGAGAATAGTTTTCTCATCTCAATTAATTTAATAAACAAGTTAATCTCTCATAAGCACACCCCAGAGAATAACATGTTCTAGCTAAGCCCTCAAGGTATGCCTGAAGGATTGTCCCTTGGTTGATTTTAGATCTTATCAAGTTGAAAATCAGTATTAACTATCATGCAAAATTAATAAAATTTGCTGTGTAGACACAGAAAACATTCCTTTTTTTTAGTGATATCTCAAATTCCAGTGATCCATGTTTGAGGACAAACATTTTGACTATGGACTTACTCCTTTCCCAGATGTAAGCAGCAATTTTCGGGGATCTCTAGGTCACAATTACGAATCTCATGTTGTGTAAGACACAGTGAAGAACTCTTCGGACACATGATTTTACCATATGAAATCTGAATCCTACCCAAGCCTCCTTAGTAACTGACTTATGATCTTATTACCAAAGAGGAGAAAGAGAAACAGAGAGAAAGAGTGAGAGAGAGAGAGAGAGAGAGA
>CABHPR010117033.1:19730-40710 GCA_902168415.1 Peromyscus melanophrys
AATAAATAAATAAATAAATAAATAAATAAATAAATAAATAAATAAATCTTTAAAAAAAAAGAAAGAAAGAACAGAGGAAAAAGAAGAAACTCAGGTCAAAGGCACAGAGATTACTTTCAAAAAAATTATAGAAGAAAATGCCCCTAACCTAAAGAAGGAGAGGCCTATCAAAGTAAAAGAAGCATACAGAATACCAAAGAGATTAAACCAGACAAAAAGTCCCCTCACCACATGATAAACTAAATACTAAACATACAGAACAAAGAAAGAATATAAAAGCTTCTAGAGAAAAACACCAAGAAACACATAAAGGCAGATGTATTAGAATTACACTTGACTTCTCAATGGAGATTCTAAAAGCCAGAAGGGCCTGGACACATGTGCTGCAGACTCTGAGAGACCACAGATGCCAGCCAAGACATAGCAGATAGAGAAAATAAGACATTCCATAATAAATCAAATTTAAACAATATCAAGCTACAAATTCAGCCCTACAGAAGGTGCTTCTCAGAAGGAAAACTCCAAGCCACAGAGGGTAACTACACCCATGGAAACACAGGAAAGAAAGAATCTCACACCAGCAAAGTCAAAGGGAAACATTCTCTCTCTCTCTGTCTCTCTCTCTCTCTGTCTCTCTCTCTCTCTCTGTCTGTCTGTCTGTCTGTCTGTCTGTCTGTCTCTCTCTCTCTCTCTCTCTCTCTCTCTCTCTCACACACACACACACACACACACACACACACACACACACACAAACGAACAACAACAACATAACAGGCATCAACAATCATTGGTAATTGGTATCTTTCAATATAAATGGTCTATTACAATCAATCCAAAAGTCTATTAAATGGGAACCAGAATTTACTAAGTAATAAGTTGAGAAAATGCTCTCACAATTACAGAAACAGAGCCTATGATCTGACTATGAGCAAACCCACCTCACAGGCAGGAGCAGGAAGAAGGAGCATGTGACCCTTCTCCAACTCCTTATCAGAGGTCACGTATAAGTGCAGGGAGCACTGTCTCCTTTGAGCCATCTAGCCCAAGGTCATGGGCAGAGCAAAGACCACTACAATGGTCTCAATTACCCAGTGAGAAGACACAGAATAAAAAGGGATGTGAAAACAGGGTTGATGCTTCTGCCACATACAGGAAACACACCTCAGCAAAAAGGACAGAGTTTACCTCAGGGAAAAGATATTCCAAGCAAATGGACCTATGAAGCATGCTGGTGTAGACATTTTATTATCTATCAAAATATTCTACCACCATTCCAAGTCCTCTAAATAGCCTCAAAGACAGACTAAAATCCAGAATTGGATTTTATTCTTAGTTCTGGTAGTCCGTTTTCACCCTGATGATCTAGGTATATACTCTGCTAAAATATATAAATATAAGTATAAAGGTATATACTTTGATATTAATATCACTGCATTATAACTGTTTTATAATTTTCTTGCATTTTGTCAAAAAATTTGAAAGCAGCAACAAAACATATACCTAAAACGCACGCCTTTAATCCCAGCACTCGGGAGGCAGAGGCAGGAGGATCTTTGTGAGTTCGAGGCCAGCCTGGACTACACAGTGAGATCCAGGAAAGGCGCAAAGCTACACAGAGAAACTCTGTCTCGGAAAACCAAAAAAAAAAAGTCAAGAGTCTTATAAGGTAAAAATAAAAAATTGCTATTTATATATTTTTTAAATTATATATTATATATTTTACATACATGTACTGTAAAATTCTCTAAGTAGTTAATGACCAATCATTAAAATGCGCATAAGCAGGGCGGTGGTGGCGCACGCCTTTAATCCCAGCACTCGGGAGGCAGAGACAGGCAGATCTCTGTGAGTTTGTGGCCAGCCTGGGCTACCAAGTGAGTTCCAGGAAAGGCGCAAAGCTACACAGAGAAACCCTGTCTCGAAAAACTAAAAAAAAAAAAAAAAAAAAAAGCGCATAAAATGAGATCTTAGATTTGATGAGCAGAGTGAGAAGCAAATGTTACTTAATGTTGCTCCACACCAGAAACAAACATTGCTGCTTTAATTAACATGCAGAAATTGAAATCATTCTCTTGAAAAATGTTTAAGTATCTACACAATGACCCACATAACAATGTGATTACAGAGGACAAAAACAGAAAAATTATGTCATCAGTAATGATTTTAAAACAGCTTGATTCTGAAAACATTTAGGGTATCTGTATGTACACATGATCACCTGTATATGAGTACACAAATAATAAAACCCAGAGGCAATCTACATGGTTATATACTGTGGAACTGAATAAAAGTTATGCTGGGTGGCATTAAGTCCTAGGATGGCAGTGCAAACCTATGTATGCTTAATGCATTGAAAATAGACAGGCAAGACCATCTGAGTCAGACCATCTGAGTCCTTAGCACATATGCAAATTATCCTCACAAATAAATAAAAGTAATAAAAACATAGGAGAGCTAAGGAGCTGCCTCAGACAATAAAGGCAGTTGCAACCAAGGCTAAAGACTAGTCTGATCCACAAGACTCAAATGTTGGAAGGAAACAAATTCTCTATACCTGTCCTCTGGCCTCCACAAAAGCACTGTGGAATCTGTGTATGTGAACAATAGAACATTCAACATATGTGTTTACATCAATGACACAAGTGGTGTGATTTTGTTCTTTCATTCGACTAATGATAGGACACTTTGGGTACCCTATAGACATTGCTGCTAACTGACTTCTGCTCCACTAATTTACACTTAATCATTCCTACTAATGCTCTTAACTTAAATGGCTCTTCTGAACCTTATTCCTCTCTAAGACTTCAATCAGTTCCCACTTAAGTTCCAAAATTCAACTTGCCTTGTAGCAACAAAACTCTCTCATATTAAATGAACTCCTAGACATTTTCCCCTCTCACTGTTCCTGATCTTTAATTTTTCTTTTTATTTTGCATGTGTATTCATATGAAGGTGCACATGTGTGTATGGGGTACTATGTTCATGAAGGGACCAGAGGACAACTTTGGGTGTCATTCCTCAAGTGTCATCCTGAGATTTGCTGAAGAATAAAGATCATAGCGTTTGATACCTGGATCAGGTCACACCTGTTGTGTGATATTTGTTTGTGCTCTGTCAAGTAAAGCTTGCCGGGAGATCAGAGGGTGGAGCTAGCCACTAGTTAACCATAGAGGCCAGACTGTGGTGCCTCACACCTTTAATCCCAGCACTCGGGAGGCTCACACCTTTAATACCTTTAATAGCAATAGGAGTCTAATGGCTTTGATCCCAGCACTTGGGAAGCTTGCCCTAGAGCAGGTCCTACCCACACCCAAAATTTCCCTGTTTTATATATTTGAACAAAATTATCAAATTGCTTAAAAGCCAAACTTAAGAAAAGACAAAAATACAAGGTGCTTTTGTAACCAAATCTTCCAAAGACTTGGAAGAGAATCAAATTATTTGAAAGGAGTAATGCTAAAAGATAGACTAATTATTAGGATTCAGTATTTATTTCTTTATTTTTTTGTCTGTGTATTTTATTAAGTTATTTGATTTTATTTTCAGGCAAGGTCTCACTACACAGGCCATGCTGGCTCTAAACTCATGGTCCTTGTCCTGGTTGGATTTTCCTCAACAGGACAGAAGCTAGGGATATTTGGGAAGAGGAACTTCAGCTCTAGGGAGTTTTCTTATTAATTATATATTTATGAGGGAGGGACCAGCACACTGTGGAGCTGTACTATTCCTGGGCAGGTGGTACTGAAATACTTGAGAAAGCAAACAGAATATTTGGATGCCTGTTTGTTTTCTAATGAGAGTGAGAAAAAAGGGGTGTGGATTTGGATGAGAGAGGAAGATCAGGCAGGGGTTGGGGAAGGGTAATCATAATCAAAATATATTGCATGGAACCCTGAACTGAAGAAGCCAGGAAGAACAAGTCAGTAAGCAGCCTTCGGCCAGGTCTCTATTTCAGTTCCTGCCTGACTTGCCTGCATGATGGATGTGAACTGGACCTGGATGCCAAATAAACCCTCTCCTCCCCAAGCACTGAGTGAACTCAGTGAGTCTAAAATGAGCCCAGGAAGTAGAGAAGAGGAAACAAAAGGAGGCAGGGGGACAGAAGGAGAGTAAAGAAGGGGTGGATTTCATCAAGGTACATTCTATTCATGTATCAAATCCTCAAATAATGAAGGGTAGCCAATGTAGGGCTAACAAACGAAAACATAAATATTCTGAGTCAATAACACTGAATTTCTCAACATGATGGTGGTCAGTGATGAGCCTAGGTAGAAGAAAAGCAACTGCAACATGATATACTACCCTAGCACCTATAAAGTAAATGAATGCTTCTTAAACCCAGAAAACAGCTTTCCCTACAAGGAGCACAACCTTTTCTCAGGGGCCTAAAAGAACACAGATTGGGGCTGCAGGAAACTTTATTCCTTTTTTGTATTTGTCTGGATCTTCCTGGTACATTGTTCCTGTTACAGAAAAGTAATAACAGCTTCCCTCAACATAAACCCATATGTCTCCATACTTCCATAGGACTGAAGATATATCCTGCATTTAAGTAATCCATACTCAAAAATACAAAAAATCCATACTTTCAACTGAAGAAGGGGAAATGTCCATCCCAATGATTGTCTATTTGCAAGCAAGAGCTACATTTGTTAGCAGATTTCACATTTGCTGCAATACATAAACATTAATTTAGACATATATTAGGGGAGAAAATAACTGCAAGATAAATGATATTTTACTGGGCACACACCTTAATCCCAGCTCTTGGAATGCAGCAGGATTATCCCAAGTGTGAAACCAGCCTGGTTTATATAGATGAATTCCAGAAAAGCTGCCCAGCAAATTAGCTCAAATATATCAATTAATTCAATAATTAAAATTTTATAAACAGGGTAAATGTAATTTAGCTCAAATATTTTTTAAGCTTTGTGACAAAAAAAAAAAAGACACTTCCTTACACTTAGTCTCAATACTGTCCACAAGAAAAGCCTGAGTCTTTATTCAAAGATAGGACACATGAAACAAAAAAGCCTTAAAAATGAAGAAATGAAGTCATCTAACAGCACAATTATCCTACTGCAAGAAAACCCACAGAAGAAGTAAAAACTACTACAAAAGAAATGTTAAGCAATGGAATTCATCTATTTACTGAAATCACACCAAAGAAAAAATATTTTCAAACCTCAGACAAGTATTTCTAAGGAAGGAAGCAGCTCAGTGGTAGAACTCTTGCCTGGCATGATGCCTGCCTGGGTTTCACACAAAACATGAAAATTATCTAGAATAATGGAGAACCTAAGATATGCAAAAAAAATCATAATTGTAAAAGCAAATAAACTTTTCAGAAGGAAAGCTGAGTGATAATCATGATTTAGAACTAATTTGTATAGACTTGGGCCAAAATGGGCAAAAAGTAAAGAGAAATCACACAGGTCTGCATGACAAACAAGATTATTCCTCAACTCTGAATCAAACCCTGCAGGATGAACAAAGGAGCAACATTTTCACATTTTACTTGTTTAATCATAGGCTGGACAGTGGCTTGTTTGGGGGTAAGAGCATCAAGACAAGGCCATCCTCAGGTGAATATAGAATTCAAGGTCACCCTGGACTACTAAAGACCAGTTTGCAAAATAAGTAAGTCTGGCCTGAAATTTTTGGCCACATATGTTATTCTACTTCTGCAAAGCAAAACCAACACCGCCATTTAGTGGTCATATAAGAAAGATCTTAGCCATATGTGGTGGCACATACTTTAATGCCAGGGTTCTGGAGTCAGAGGCAAGCAGATCTCTGAGCTTGTAGCCAGCCTGCTCTACTCAGCAACTCCAGGCCCACCAAGGATACATATTGAGACTGTTTCAAAGAACCTAAAACCAAGGTCAGGCATGCTGGTGTAAGCCTTCATTCCCAGCACTTGGGAATCAGAGACAGGAGGATCTGCCTGTGAGGTCAAGGACAGCCTGGTCTACATAGCAAGTTCCAGGACAGCCAGGGCTACATAGAAAGAATGTGTCAAAGTCAAAGCAATGTCTTATATCATTACATCTAAATATTAAAGTTGTTGAGTAGTTAACCCACAAGAGTCTTTATAATTTGAGTGTCTCCAACAGGCACAGCCTTTTATGTTATTGATGAAGAAACAAAATGATTTTTCTAAACCACTAATATTAAATGCAAAAGTATTTCATTCATCCTTTCCTCATAGTAGCCAAAGTATTCCAGATAACATACTTTGCAGATATAACTATTATGACTACCAGAACAGACTAGTTCTATGAGGTCAGAGCTTTTTCAGAACATGCTGCTATGTCATACAAATAAAGAATAACAAATTGAACAAAAAATTCAATCCTGTATAAATTTATTCACCACACATCCTAAATGTTTGTTAACTACTAGTATTGTTTTTAAAAGTTTCTTTGTAGGTGTATGTAGGTGTATGTTTGTGTGTAAATTTGTGTGTGTGGCGTGTGTGTCTGGGTATGTGTGAAGTGTGTATATTTATGTTTGTGTGTGTGTCTTTATATTTATTTGTATTTGTGTTTGTGTATGTTTGTGTTTGAGGTGTGTGCATATTTGTGTGTGTGGTATATGTGTTTATGTGTGTGATGGGTGCGTGCATTTGTGTGTATGTTATGTGTCTATTTGTGAATGTGTGTGTTGGTTGTGAGAGAGAGGTGAGTGTATCTGTTTGATGTGTAAGTGCAGGTACATGCTATACGTCATGTGTACTGACCAATGGAAAACTTACAGGACTTGGCTCTTCCTACCATGGGTTCCCAGGAACAAGCTTATTGTGCTTGTACAGCAACATGCTTTGACCTGATGAGTCATCTCAAGATCTCACAAATACATGTAAATAAACTTTATAAAATAATTGCTGACACCTAAAATCAGTGAAAACAAACTGTCTTCAGTAATTGTTTTTCAAACATACAAGAATAAAATCAAGTTTACTACTGAACCATCCTAGGTTAACTTCATGAGTTGGGGAGATTTTAGTGCTTAAAATAATTTTATCAAAAGCAACAGTGGCTACAAGTATCAAAATTCACTGTATTGCTTGACTATGTAGTTATTAACACCAGTTTGAAACTTCTTTTATTTATTTTTTCTTCATTTTTTAAGACAGGGTTTACCTGGGTAGCTTTGGAGTCTGTCCTGGAAGACTTGGCTGGCCTCTGTGCTCAAAGAGCTCCACCTGCCTCTGCCTCCCGCCCAAGTGCTGGGATTAAAGGCGTGTGCCACCACCGTCCAGCAAGTTTGAAACTTAAGTGCAAAACATTAGGTAGATGTCTTTGCCACAGGACAAAGTTGTCAATTTAAGATGCATACAAATTATAATACCATCCATTGGTATAGGCTGGTGACAGAGAAGTCCTTAAACTTTAAAAAATACAGAATACTTATAGGAGCAAATAATCCCTCTAGTGTGAATATTCCACATATCAAGTTGAGAGTTCCTCCTTCAGTGAAACTCTCTAGAGCTGCATTTAACTAGTTTTACTTAAAACCCCATTTTCTCAGCTCCATCTCCTAACTGCTATGCCTCAGGGTAACTCAGATGCTGTTGAGTAGCTGTAGTGAGTGAGTGAGCTCTTTTACTACAATTCTGATAAGCAGCCAGATTTGGATACCATTACTGCACACTTGTTGAGATGTTTTTAAATCCTCCATATCAACACCCACAAATATGTGTTGGCACAATGGATGTGAACAAATGCTCTCAGTCTCTGCAGCCTTGGTTATAAAGCTCTCATTGGCTGAAACACTTTGCTTTCTAATTCTACCAGAAGAGGTGAACATAGTCCTTCAGATATGTCACAAACATTCAACTATCCAGAGGACTATATGGCATATATCCACAGCACTCAGAAGTTGGGAGGAAAACTGCCATGAATTGGTGACCAGCCTGGGCTAGATAACAAAACAACAAAATTAAAATTCCATTCGGGATAGTAAGAGAAGGCCTAAGAATTTCAAGTCACTGAAAAACTCTCCAACCTCAGAATGGCATGAGTTGAACAACATTTTAACTACAGCACTCTGGTTCCTGTATGGGAAATAATATTTACAAACCTGAACTGCAACTATGGAAATCAAAATGGCAGTTCTTCATAAAATTGGGAGCAGATCTACCCCAAGATGCCAACGTACCACTCTTGGGCATATAGCCAAAGGATGCTTATCCTACCCCAGGGACACAAGTTCAACCATGCTCAGTGCAGCTTTATTCCTAATAGCCGGAAACTGGAAACAGCGTAGATGTCCCTCAACCAATGGATAAAGAAAATGTGGTATATTGATACAATGGCGTGTAACTCAGTTATTAAAACAAGGACATCATAAAACTTGGAGACAAATGGATGGAACTAGAAAAAAATCATTCTCAGTGAGTTAACCAAGACCCAAAAAGACAAACATACTATTAACTCACTTCTAAGTGGATATTAGCTGTAAAGTAAAGGATATTCATGCTACAATCCACAGACCCAGGAAGGCTAATTAATTAACAAGGAGGGCTCCATGAGGAGACACATGGATCTTCCTGGAAAGAGGAAACAGAATAGATTTTCTGGATAGACTAGGGGTGGGTAGGGATAGGGACAGGAGAGAGCAGGCTGCAAGAAGAAATGGAGGTAGAGAGAATGGGGAGACTACTGGATGGAAGACAAACTCTGCCAGGAAAAGTGTGATCTTGACCAATGTTACCCAGCTACCTATGATTCTATGTGTATAGAAATTAAATAAACACAGATTTCACAACTTCCAAAAAATCAACTCAAAGTGACCCTTAAACTGTGATGTTTCTGACCCTCAAGCTGCTGGTATTTCTTCCAAAGACAGAAGCCTCATGCTCTAATGCTTTCTGTAGATGGATATGATCTCTGCAGCCCCTTATGGCTCCTTGTGGTTTCAGGTAAACCTAGCCCCACTGATGCCCAATCCCAAAACAACACAGAAAAATAATTTAAAATCTGCTTCCTGACACTTGGATCATGGCACAAGATGTGGAATCTGCCCTTATCCTCCTGCCCAACACCATAGACACATGAGAAATCTCTGCAGATCAGAAACTCCCTTTGGCCGGGCGTTGGTGGCGCACGCCTTTAATCCCAGCACTCGGGAGGCAGAGCCAGGCGGATCTCTGTGAGTTCGAGGCCAGCCTGGGCTACCAAGTGAGCTCCAGGAAAGGCGCAAAGCTACACAGAGAAACCCTGTCTCGAAAAACCAAAAACAAAAAAAACAAAAAAAAACAAAAACAGAAACTCCCTTTGTCCCCTGGAACTGAACTTCACTGAATCACACCATGGTGGCTGGGGGTAGCAGAACATTAAAAGCATTTTAATCATGTATTGCTGAAGGATGATCCACATCACCTCTTTCTGCCACTTCCTAAACTATTTGTAACATTTAGAAGATAAACCTAAAAGTGAAATGCAATATTCAGAACTTCTAGGAACCAGACCTTCACTTTTTCCAATTTGTTTTTCTACCAAACAACAGAAGCAATGCTTGTGTGTGCACACTGGACAGAGATATCACAAAGCACTATATCCTCCCATCCAAGGCTACACAGCCACATCATCCCCAGGAAATCCCACACAGGGAGGCTCAGAGGACAAGGACCACTGCCCAGGTCATCACATGGACCAACAGAACCACAGACTGACTCATGGTCCATTCAAGTCCCAGCAGAAATGACAGCACAGAAGCCCTGCTCTGAACATCCCACACTCACCATGACATTGCTTGTGATCTTCTTTACAACTCCCTACAGCAGAAGCAGAGAATCCTGAAAAGAACCTGCCAACTAGTACTGCTATTGCTAAGCCTTGCCAGAGTCCCTCATTAGCTATGCCACCCAGCTGGGCCTCAGAATATTAGCAGCTCCCCTACTAGATGAGCAGAGATCAAATACTCAGGCACCATGAGTGTTCCCAGCTCTACACTTCCAGCCCAGTAAACAGAGCCCTAGTCTGGAAAGTTTGTATTTTAGTAGACATTCCTCCACTCTTCTGGAGACCAACTCTTTGCTTCTTAGCTAGGATGTCTTGCATCCAACCATAGGTCACATTCAAACAGTGACTATTGTTAAAACAAAAAAGGGGCCTTGAATTAGAAAACAATGAGGAGTCATGGTAGGGCGTGGAGGCAACAAAGAGACTCTGCATATGATGTAGTTTTATCTCAAACAATTATTTTGAAAAACTGAAACAGGCTTTAGGGCCATATGCTCCAGAGACTAGGGATTTGTATGAGAGCACTCCAGGGATTACTCACATCTTTTCTCTCAGCTGTACATCTTAAACCTGGAAAATAACAGTCCTGTTAGGCAGGGCCACAACTTTTTACAAAGATCCTCTATTTTGGTTGAACTAGTATAACTGCAGGAATTTGATTACCTGATAAGGTCAGTCCTTTGCTCAGATTCTTGACTGGTCTCTGTGAACCTCAAGAAATGGTCTGTTTGATTACCTGACTCCATATTGCTAAAATCAACTACTGCCAAAGCAGGAAAGCTCTCACCCTCCTTCCTGCATTCCTTCTCTGTGCTGTGAGTTCATCAGCCTCAAAGTTGGTCAGGGAACTCAACACTTGCACAGGTCCTTCTTCATTTGTAACTTCCCAGTAAGTCAGAGAGATTGGAGGACACTCATTCCCTGGTCTCTTATCCTTCTCACTGACCACTCAAGGCCCAGTCTGGGAGAAGTTATAGGACTGCCTTCCCAGCACTGGGCAGCAGAGACAGGCAGACAGCCCAGCAAGCCTGGGCTACAGGACATATTGCTCTAAACAGAAATAAATAAATCAGTAGCACTTGGGAAAAAGGAATGACATTCTTTTTTTTATTTTTTTTTTTTTATTTTTTTGGTTTTTCAAGACAGGGTTTCTCTGTGTAGTTTTGTGCCTTTCCTGGAACTCCCTCTGTAGTCCGGGCTGGCCTCGAACTCACAGAGATCCGCCTGGCTCTGCCTCCCGAGTGCTGGGATTAAAGGCGTGCGCCACCACCGCCCGGCTAGGAATGGCATTCTTAATGATCAAGAAACATTGGGAACAGAAATAGAGATAAGATCAATAATGCACATAAAGAAAATGTTAAAAATGATACCCATAAGCGGCATTTTAAAATGATAAAAATAATATATTTTCAAGATTAAAAAATTTACCTGTATAGACTTTGAAAAAGAGTAGGTCCTTACTTAACAGAGGGAAGACCATTAATAAGAGACTGATTGATCTTGCCTGTAAGTACATGTTGGCTGCTGAGATCTGCAACCTGACACACAGAGTTACAGACAATGGCCTATTTCTCAAGTCTCTAAGCTGACTTATTTGTGTGAATCAGGACTGAACATATCTGCACAGGAGAGTCTCCTAATGCAAATTCAACATTCACTACCTCAAGGTAACTCTCTCAAATTGTACACCCACCAATCTGGTCTGTCTTCATTCACTTCACATGAATGAATACATGCTGGGAAATTATGAATTAATTCCTCCTGCCACAATCACGACCTTTTTCATAATGGTAACTCCAGCAGCTGACTGCCTACCCTGTTTCCCCCTGCAGTGTACACAATAAACTATTCCTCCTAATCTGGTCTGAAGGCAGAAGCCACAGTCCACATGCAAATCCTTTTCCTGTAACTGCAATAGACAGTCCACTACATGACTCAAATGGAGAACTTTAAAGTTCGGAGGTGGTAGTCATTTAATTTAAGAATTTTGGAGGTGTAATATAGGATGACAAGGTCATTGCCCTGGAGTGCAACAGTCTGAAATCAAGGCCACCTGAGTCAATAGAAGGGAGCTTGTCTCAGAAACATTTTGCTAAAGGCTGGAAATGCAGCTGCTCTGAAAATACGATGTCTTCCCAGGAAGAAATCACTCCACACACTTAGGAGATTAATAAAGAAAAGTCTCTTTAATGATAGCATGCTTCTATCTCTGTCTAATGCTCACAGAGGAGCCAGCCTGGACAAAGTCTGCATTCCACTGATACTGTCATCCTTAAGGTTCTTTTAGGTTCATGCTCCAGGTTACACTTTGAACAACTTATATAGGGATGGGAGACTGCAAATCTGAACACTTAGGCAGATGGGAAACTTACACAGCAAAGATATTATTAGAATTATTTCTGAAGTACACCAGTGACCTGATACAGCAGGTCATTCTTCAGTGACAGGGTCCTGAGGTGAAAGTGTCAGAAAATGAGAAAGACAGGAAAAGTAAAGGTAGAAAAGATAAGAGCTGGAGTGGGGAGGTCGTGGACAAGCTATGTCTCATGCCAAGTAAGCTTCATGAGAACAATAGCATCCAGGGGAAATGGAAGGAAATGGGGAACTTCTAGGAAGTCAGCAGAAACTGTCATACAAGGGGACAAATTCAGGAGGAGTCTAATCAAATAATACTGCACAAGCGGACACAGTATCTTAAGGACATTGCTGACTCAGCCTACAGTGGCCCTGGGACTGACAACCCTAGCTCCATGTGGTGGGAAGAGTTGGGTTCTCAGTATCTGAAGCAACCCCTCCACAAAGGCCCTGGCCCCAGACCACTACCAGCTCTATATTCCTGGTTTTAGAGAAGGAGCTCTGTTTTATTCTCAATACATCAAGGCCTTAGGCCAAGCTCCCATGGACTAGGCCCCAGGCTGTTACTCCCTCTCCCAAGACTAGGCCCCAGGCTGTTATTCCCTCCCTGCCTGAGGGCCTAAATGAAAGCCTTGCTTGACCAGGCCAGTCCTTAACACAACAGTGTTCTACTTTTCCAATAGTTGTCACCTGGTGTCATACTGCTCATCTCTCAGAACTAAGCTTTTCTCAAGAAAAGTGGAATTTGAAGGCACACCAGGCCTTAAGGGAGATTGTGACCCTGTAATGTCTCCTTGAGCAGCTTGTTAGAGGCCTGTTCTTTGATCCACAGACATGGATCTAGTGGCTGGTTATCAGTCAGGGGTGTCTCCTTTGTGACTGTTTGGAGCCAAATGTCTGGACAATCCTGGTGAAAAAATGTATATCATAGCATTCTACCTCTACCAGGCCTCGTGAGTATAGACTTAGCTATGTTTTAGAGGCAGTCCTCCCTTAGCTAAATTCTACTTTTTCAGACTTACAACCTACTAAGCATTGGTAAGTCCTTTATATCACCAGTTCTACTCTTCTACATCACAGCCTAGCAGAGGAGTGCTACCCAACACAAGAGATGCCTTTTACAACCTCCACAAAATTAACTGTAAATGATCTAACAGGTAAAGGTTAAAGTGCAAAGTGCTGAACGTCTAGAAGATACTGGAGAAAGTAGGCCTCTCCGAGTTTGGAAACCTACCTTCGATGGATGCGCCAAAAGCAAGGTGTTGTTGACTACAACTATGTTTCTACACACAGCTCCCTGCTCCCACTGCTCTGCAAAGATGCAGCCAACCGAGCAGTTATTCCAAGGCCTGTGCCAGGGTTCAGGGAGTTGCAGGGACCACAGAGAAACTCACAGAACAGGCAATCTGGCTGCAGATTCAAACTCAGCCCTGGGGAGGACCCACCACACTGGCTCTCAAACCTTCCCATCTGCTCTTCCCCATCTGGGGACAGCAGCCCCTGGCTTACCATGACATAGCTCCCTCGCTCGTCCATGGCCCCTCACAGCTCCCCGCAGCAGGACTCACAGCACAGCACCTGAAGACACTGGCGCCAGCTCCTCTGATAAGCCAAGCCCACAACCTGGCTCCAGGAAAGGCCCTGCACTACTCTGACTGGTCATTTGGCCGGGGGCCCTGATTGGCTAGGGACCCCTGAGTGACAAGAGCACCTCCCTTAGGGTTACAGTGTGCTTAAAGACACAGAACAATGGTTGCTGTCTCTGCCTCCCTCCCCAGACCCAGACCTTTTCCAGATCTGCAGAGATATGCATTTCAATAGCACTTGCTCTGGCTCCTACTGCTGACCCTGCGGTCTTCCTGCACTCCATAGACACTTCCCCTTCTTCCTCCAGACACAACGTGACTAATTTGTACAACTATTTTCTCAATGTGGAGTGGAGTGATTCCCTGTCCCACAGGTGGAAGGGTGCCCAGAATATTCACAATTTTAAAGAGAGATTTAAGGACACAAAAGGAGATGTTTGTTCAGTGGCTTCACGCTGGGGTGAGGTGAACTGAAGATACTTTTTACCTGTTAGTCACAGGCACTTCAGAGAACAAGGAGAGAAATGCAGGGACCAGATAAAAACATATGATGATAGATTTGTCTCCCACCAGAAGGCTGAATGATGGCTTCATTGCTGTCGAAGTTTTCTTCCAGAATTCAGGGCAAACTCTTGACAAATGAATAATAAAAAGAGTAGTCTTCAGGGTTAGTTGAATAGTTAGAGAATAATGGAGCTAGGAAGAATGTCTTTATGAGGACTATTGTTAGCAGCACATCTTCTTCAGTGAGTAAGTGAAAAAAAAAAACAAAAACAAAAAAAAAAAACGTTGCATTATTTAAGGTTGTCTTCATGAGCAGAACTGGTAAAACTCAATCTCTCCATGTGTGTAGAAAGTGGTTTTATTAGGATGTCTCGCAAGCCATGGTCCAGCTAGTTCATCAATGGCTGTCTACCAATGGAACGTTAAAGAATCCAGTAGTTGTTCAGCCCATGAGGCTGGATATCTCAGCTGGTCTTCAGTGTATACCAAAATTCTCAAGATGTAGGCTCCAATGCTAGTAAAGGAATGAACTGGGTAGCCAGAGCTGGGGCAAGCAGGCAAAGAGAGAGAGTTTCCCTCTTGAACATCCTTTTATATGTAGTCTGCAACCAGAAGGTGTGATCCAGATTAAGGGTGGATCTTAATCTTGGTTTGAAGGCTTTTTGGTGTTTTTGAAACAGGGTTTATCTGGGTAGCCTTGAAACTCATTCTGTAGACCAGCCTGGCCTCAAACTCAGAAAAGTTGACTGCCTCTGCTGTTGTACCCATTTCTCAAAACCCCCAAAGACCACCAAGGAGCCGGTTTCTGATACAAGCACACAAGGGTCCTTTTATTCATGTTTATCCTGGGCCACTGCAAAGCAGAGGGAAGGAAATGTGGTGGTGGCCAAGGTAGAGAGTTTTTACAGGGAAAAACCACAAGCTGAGAATTGGCAACCTGGGATTCAGTAGAAGGGATATGGGGCAAGGTGATTTTTTGAAACTATTGGTCTAGACTTTGGGTGCCAAACCACATTTGAAATCAATGGGTTAGACTTTTGGTGGGGAACCACAACCCGCTGAACAGGATTATCTGGATTGCTCAGCAGGGTTATCTAGATATCTCCAAGGGCCCATAAACCAGACAGGATGTCTGCAGGAGAATACTGCTCTGTATCCATTTGAGTTATCATGACACATTCCTGAGCCTGTAAAGTTAAGTCTAGGCCTTCACAGTTAACTACCATGTCAGTTCTGGGAATGGAACCTGGATCCTCTGTAACAACACCCAGTGCTCCTAACTGCTAAGCCATCTCTCTAGCCCCTCCTCTTTTTATTAATTTTCTCTATTAGAACATATTACATCAATTTCCCCTTTCTCTCCTCCCTCCATTTCTTTCCACATGCTTCCCTTCCAACTTCCTCCTTGTTAAGTATGTATGAGTAAGTACACTGAAATATATGAGTACACCTGCCCAGTCCATTTTTGTTATTTGTATGTATATAGTTTACGTCTGACCATGTTGCACCTAGGGAGCTCTTCCCTGCCTGAGAATAATTCTCTCACCTGAAGGAGAATTCACTTTTTTTATCAGCATCAAGTGTCTGACCCTGACTAGGCTGCCTTGTACAGGAAACATAATCAAGAACAGAAAATTTGGATTGGAAAATACTTGAGTAGGTAAGAGTACCGAAGAATCTTCCAGAGCACTCAGCTTCCATTCCCAGTACATATGGAGGCTCACTACTATCTGTAACTCCAGTTCCAGGGGTTCTGACAGCATCTCCTGGCCTCCATAGTCACAAATCATGAATGGGTACAAAGACATGCACACAGGAAAAAGAGCCATACACATAAAATAATGACTGAAATTAGATTTGTTTTTTTAAAAAAGCCACACCAACAAAAACCATAAGAAGAGATGACTTGCACCATAAAACTTATTTTTCAAACTGTGTGTGGTGGTGAACTCTTTTAATACAGAACCCCAGACACAGAGGCAGGAAGATAACTGGAGTTTTAAGCATGTGCTACATAGAGAACTTCAACACACACATCCACCATCCACACAATGTTAAAAAAATTGAATAATAAAGAGCACAGGAAGTTTGGGACAACATCTCTTAAAGTCATTTCAGCTGCCAGCCCTTGTTAAATCATTCTCAGAAATTAACATATCAGAGCATAGTAACAGAGCCAGGAAATCTCCATGAATTCAAGCCTGCTTAGCCTACAGAGTGAGTATGAGAGTAAGACATGTCTAAATAACACACAGTAACACACACACACACACACACACACACACACACACACACACACACATATATCCATATATATCCATATATATATTTGAATATAATTTTGGCTTGTTGTTTCAGACAGGATCTCATTAGAAAGCTCCAGCTGGCCTGAAACTCCTTATGTATAGTTTAATGAACAGTATATACATTGAATCTTATAAAACAAATTCTGGTAAATATTTCATTCTGTAGCATTGGCTCATTATTCAAAGCATGACAGTTTTCTATACAAGAGGGAGTTTCCAAGCAATTTTTACTGCATATTTACTTATATTTGAAGAGAACTGGAAATGGGGGAAATTTTACACTGTTTGCATGCCTATAGGTTATTTTCCTTCATCTGATCATTGTATGAAATCAATAACAATCTTTTCTTGAACTCTTTCTATTTTAGAAACATTTTAACTTGTTTGCAAATTGTGTTGTTTGGACTTCTTGTGTTAATGCTTTATAAAAAGATCCTGTCTCGAACAACAAAGCAAATTATACTAATGTGTGTGTGTGTGTGTGTGTGTGTGTGTGTGTGTGTGCTGAAATGACTTTAAGAGATGTTGTCCCAAACTTCCTGTGCTCTTTATTATTCAATTTTTTTAACATTGTGTGGATGGTGGATGTGTGTGTTGAAGTTCTCTATGTAGCACATGCTTTAAAACTCCAGTTATCTTCCTGCCTCTGTGTCTGGGGTTCTGTATTAAAAGAATTCACCACCACACACAGTTTGAAAAATAAGTTTTATGGTGCAAGTCATCTCTTCTTATGGTTTTTGTTGGTGTGGCTTTTTAAAAAAAACAAATCTGCCGGGCGGTGGTGGCGCATGCCTTTAATCCCAGCACTCGGGAGGCAGAGCCAGGCAGATCTCTGTGAGTTCGAGGCCAGCCTGGTCTACAGAGTGAGTTCCAGGAAAGGCGCAAAGCTACACAGAGAAACCCTGTCTCGAAAAACCAAAAAAAAAAAAAAAAAAAAAAAAAAAAAAAAACCTAAAGCCTTTAACTTTCTCAAAAGGACAAAAATTAGAATCACCTGAAGATATTAGTATGGGGACTACCTGTGATTAGCTCTAAGGGAAAACAGCAAACCTCTTAAGACAGCAAAACCTCTCCAAGTTCTCTTTCAAGCTTTAAAAATCCTCCCTGCAATGCAGGAGGCAGGGACAAGTTCCTAAAAACCTCTCTTCTAAGCTTTGTCTCTTCAAGCTAGTAAAAGACAGTGGGTCAGAGTCCCCTGAGGGAAATGCTTGGGAGAGTGTGGGTAAAGAGCTACAGAGAGCCCAAAAAGGCAGGAAACTTTACCTGAGAAAAGCAAAAAAGGCAAGCTTTTCAGTTACAGCCCAGCTGAGGCATCAAGGGTTTTGTTTCTGAGTGAGTGAGCGTTTCAGAATGAAAAGGTGCTCCTAATTGCCCTAATGCAAAGATCCTCTGAAGCAATGCAAACTCCGTTAGCATTGTATCCTCTCTTCTGAGCAAAAACCCAGAGGCAACTGGCCAGGGTCTCTGAGTTGGAGTGCATTTCGGGGATACTAGAGTTCCTGCAGTTGTAAACTTCCTGGAGCACAGAGAGCTGAGGCAGGAAGGTGCAGGACCCAGGGGAAGATTGCTAATGAACAAACAAAGCTAAAGCCGGTGGGAACGGCACAGTTGTCCGCTTTCCTACAAGTCCCGGGTTTAAAGGTCCACAGCTGCAAAAAGAAATCTGAGAAAAGCTTTCCTATCAGAGTGAGGACCTTTCTGGGAAAACAGTAAAGCTGAACTGTGTCTGAAGCAGTTGTGCTGCTGAGTCAGAATTTGCTGTCTGGGGGGAAAGAGCCCATCCAGGGCAGAACAGAACTATCCAGGAGTAAAGCTTTCTTTTCTGTCAGAGAAAGCATCTTTTTGAGAAAAGCTTTGTTTCAACTGACTCCCAGTGAGATGAGGGAGTGTAGCCCTAAGGGGTGATTGCCTCTGGCATAAGCTCTGTCCTTGAGCACCCACACAAGCAAATGCAACCCACTGGGGGACTGGGTCAGGTGAAAGGCCTGAGGGGAAAACACCTAATGTGAGCTTAGATATGGCAAAACCTCCCTTCCTAAGCTTGATTTATGAACACAAACCTCAGACCCCAAAAACAGAAACAGACTAAAGCCCTTACCTTCAGAAACAAAAAAGCTGTCACTGTGGCATTGGGAAATGTTTCTGGGGTAGAGGGGATAAATTGACACCAAACTGGGAATTGTCTGGGAGACAGACTCTGAAGAAACAGAGAAGGGACATAATCCTCCCCAGAAAATGCATGACCTGAAAAAGCTGCTAGAATTTGAGGCAGATGGGGGCGGGGGGGGGGGGGGGGGACAGCTAGCAGAGGTACAGAGCCACAGACAGATACCTGAAGCTCTGCATCTGCTGGGGAAAGGAACAAGCAAAATGAGAATAAAATCAGTGGGAGAAAATCTCTCTGAAGGAGCTATGGAAAAGCTGTTGCAAATGTTTTTGTTTTTCACTGACTGGCTAAGGCAAACACAATCCCCGAGGAAAGTTGCTAAAAGCAATGCCTGCCTCAATGCCAGCTAACCAAGACAGGTGTGGTTCTGATCCGGGGCCAGTGTCAAATGAAGGAGAAACACCTGCTAAAGTCAGCTGAGGAGAGAATAGAAATCTCTCAATGTCCCATAATTGAAAACTTAAAACTCTTGGTTCAAATCTCCCGTTGCAAAAGTAAAAAACTTGGTTCAAACCTCCCGGGCAAGAATTTGTAAGCAAGTCTGGTAAAAGAGAACCAGTTGACTCTCAGACCCAAAAAGAACTATGGGAAATGAAGTCCAAAAGCTAGCTTGCAATAAGGGACTGATATAAAGGAAATGCATTCTGGGAAAGGTAGTTTTTCCACTAAAGATGGCGACATTGCCCTGAAACACTTTTGTCAGCTCGAAAATACGTTCATGGTAAACTTAAAATACAGCTTTTAAAAGAATAAGGAGGAAAATCCTCTAAGAGTTTAAGTGTCAGTTCCAATGAAAAATTGAAAGGATACGGAACTAGGTGCTTCGCGGTTTGGGGCTCTGTTGGTAAAATGCCTTATTTACCCTAATAGCTGTGCAAAGTTTTTACGGTAGTTGGATGACAAAAAGCTACCTTTAAGAGCAAACAAGCCACTTTAAAACCTTAAGAACGCAAGAGAAAACAATTTATACACTGAACATTGTTTTAGGTATGAAGAAACTTATGGGAAAATAAATTCTTTGCCTTTTGAACAAACTGCCTGCAATGAGTAATTCCTTTGCAAATCTAATAAGGATACAAGGAAACAGGCATTCAAAAAGAAATGACTGCTTTATAGGTGGGAAACAAACTTCAGAAAATCTAGCTGTCTTACAAAAGAGTTGCTTCACCTGAAAGTTCCTTATAAAAAATCAATGCTAAATATTACAGCTGCTAATAACATCAGGAGTTAAAGCTAATGAAATGAAAATACTAAATCCTGAAAATGCTTTTTTTCAAAGTAAGCTAATGAAGGACATGTTTTATGAAAGAACATCTATGTTCTTGACTCCTTTGAATAGTAACAGTTTGGGTGAAAATATTGGAACTAACAACAATCAAGTCAAAATGTGTCAAGAAATTCAAGACGCTATTCACAAAAGAAAGCTGCCATGCTTTGTGGGCCATATTAGAGCTCAGTCCAATCTTCCTGGTCCTTTAGCTGAGGGGTAATGCAATGGCTGAGGATTATCCCAAGTGGAAATGGCTCAATAGTCACATGTTCTTCATCAAAATAGCAAAAGCTTAAGAGAAAGTAATTCAATCTTGCCAAAGAAGCAGCTCGTCAAATAGTTAAACGATGTGGGGAACTTCCTGTCTAGTTAAGAGAATGGCTGTATGTTTATTGTTTCTACCTTGACTCAAGATGCAGTTTTGTGTATGCATATATGCTTTATTAACTGGTGATTCATGAATTGTTTTATGGAACTGTTTATGTAAAAATGGAATTACTTTCGGAACTGGTTCTGTGTTACAAATGGAACTGTTTAAATGGAAAAGTTTGAGTTTTCTAATTAGGCTTGAGATTTTGCTTAAAAAAATTATAAAGAAAAGGGAGAGTTAATATTCCTTTGTCTATTTAATTTAAAAAATTTTTTTGTTGTTTGAGTGGATTAATGTCATGTTTTGTTAGTAAGAAATGCAAATGGGGTATACTAAAAGACTACTTTTAAAGTGTAAAGAGTTTTATTAAAAACTGCTTTTGCATGTTTTGCTAAAAGTTTTCAAAGTGTTAATGGTTAGATTGAAAATATTGCTTTTCAATATGGGTTTGTAGGGATTGTATGAGTTTGGGTTTTCTTCTAACTAGGTTTCAGATTGTTTTTAAAATTATAAAGAAAAGGAGGAGTTATGAGTGAATTAAGGTTGAATGTATGTTTGCAGAAATTATGTTTAACCTATTGATATTAGTGCACCCTGGTTTTGTGGAGTTAAGGAAATATTTAAGTTTGATGTGATTACATCGAAGTTTTTCCTATGTTGTTAGCAAGAAAAT
>CABHPR010117034.1:2457-38343 GCA_902168415.1 Peromyscus melanophrys
ATTATTATTATTATTATTATTATTATTATTATTATTATTATTATTATAAGACCTATTAAGATCCATGTTAGACCGTACTCTTCTTTTTTTGGTTTTTTAATTTAGAGTATTGTCTTATTAAGTTGCCCAAGCTGATCTTGAACTTTTGGTGCCTGTTCTAAATTCAATTTGTTCCTGTAGCCATATCAATATGTTTCTTGGGTCCCACCCAGTCCCCAGCAGTTGAGACAAATCTCTAACTCGTGGTTCCGCAACCACTTGTACCCAAGTAAACACATAGAGACTTATATTAGTTACCAATTTTATGGCCTATGGCAGGCTTCTTACTAGCTAGCTCTTATAACTTAACCCATTTCTATTTATCTATAAGTTGCTACGTGGCATTGGCTTACCGGTACTTTCACATCTTGCTTCTCTTGGTGGTGCTGGTTTCTCCCTAGACTCTGCCTTTCTCTTTCCTGTCTCTCTTCTGGGATTTCCTGCCTGCCACTAAGCTGTCTTGCCATAGGCAAAAACAGCTTATTTATTAACCAATGGGAACAATATATATATTCACAGCATACAGAAAGACATCTCCCATCACTTCCTTTTTTCTGTCTAATCAAAAAGAATGTTTTAGTTTAATATATTAAAATTATATATAACAAACAGTTATCAAGCAAAAATTACAGTATAATATCTAGTCTATTTATATTTGGCACAATTAAAGAAAATATTTTATCATCTAAACTATATTTGTGAGTCTAAAGTTTCATATCTAATTCATCTTTTATCATAACCAAGGAAAATTATAATCATAACTATCTAGTCTTCAACTACATCAAAGACCCTAGAAAGATAAAATATTACCTAAGTAAATAGGAAGTACATTGTAAGTAACTTCCAAAAAATCTAGAATGGCAGATACTGTTGGTTATATAGATATGGTAAGATAAAAGGATAGATTATTGAATCTACTTTTAAAAGGCAACTACCAGTTTTAAATATTTTACATTGGATTTTTGCATATTATATACAAATTATGTATATTGATACAAATTTGAGATTGATTTTAATAGGAAAATACTGTACATATATTTCTAATCTTGTTCAAGGTATCCCTATACAGCTCATTTAACAATGTAATGCAAATTGCTAGTCCTTAAAAGTTATTATTACCAACTAATAAGTATATAAGAAATGCAGGTTAGTAGTTAGTCATTACAATTGAACTTATAGTTATATTAGGTATGTTTTCAAGGTCAAGCAGAGATATATTTTAGATAGACAGGTCATCTTCAACACCTTCAGAGATCTGCACAATATGGTATTTAAAATGTTTAGTAACATATATTTTTTTCTTATTTTTTATGACAATGAGACATGTCTGCTCCTGGTAACACCAATCTACTTCAGAGAAGATGGGTATTGAAGAAACTCATATGGAGTTTACTTTCATTGTGGTAGAAGTTAGCCATTGGGCAAGAAAGTGCCCTCACATTGACTGCTGACAGTATGCTGTCCAAAATGGACAAGCGGGACACAAAAGAAAGGACTGCCGATCCTTGCCAAGACAAGGTAGGAAAGCCCTTTAGAAAATCATGCTTTACAGATGAATCTGTCAGATATAGTAGGCCTGTAGGTCAAAGATGGGTATCCCAACATTGCAGAGAAATCTCAGGTGACTTTCCAGGGAGCCAGCTGTTTCTGTCATAACTCACATTTTTTGGAAGTCTCTTGATTGCACTTCCTGTTTAACTAGTGAATATTATTTCCTTCTGGGGTATCTGAGGGAGTTGAAGATTAGATAGTTATAGTTTTCCTTGTTAACAATTTCAGAGAAGGAAATCACTAAAGAGGTGTAAATTGTATAAGTTTGAAAGACATCAAAAGACAGTTTTGATAATGCAAATTAAAATAGAAATAAATCCTTTGGATTCACAAAGATAGAATAGATAATGCATATTTTCTCTGAATTTATCAACTGCAAATGGACTAGACGTTGTAGATGTATTTATTGCCTGTATATAGTGTATATAGTTATTGTATTTATTGTGGATAGTTTTTCTTATATTAGTTATAACTTGTTTTTTTTATTTTAGACAAAAAAAGGGAAATGTGATGTTTTATTTGTGCACCCCAATAAAGCTTATGTAGGGATCAGAGGACAAAGCCAGCCATTATATTAAACATAGAGGTCAGGCAGTGATAGCACATGCCTTTAATCCTAGTATTTGGGAGGCAGAGGTCCATCCGGATCTCTGTGAGTTCAAGGCCACACTGGGAACAGAGCCAGGTGTAGTGGCACATGCCTTTAATTCCAGTGCAAGTTAATCATAGAGTTCTGGAGTTCTGTACAAACAGACAAGAAATGATAGAGCTGGGCCAAAAGAGAAAGTGATGTAGCTGGGTGAAGAAAGGAAGTAAGATGGCAGGGCATAGAAACTATATACGTATGAATATACAGGAAGTAGCTCTCTCTTTGGCTGAAGATTTCCCAGAGGTAAGACATGGCTGGCTTGCTTTCTGATCTCTCAGTTTTCACCTCAATATCTGGCTCCAGTTTTTTTTTTTTTTTTTTTAGTAATAAGACAGTTTAGCAATTCATCTTACATATTCCTCCTTTTCCTGATAAAATAATGTTATAAGTTATTTATAATTATTTTCTTTTCTGGAACAAATTTAGCATTGTGTGTTTTGTGTACTACTGTTTCTTCAGTCCATAATTCTGACCCACTGTTTGTTGCTTCTACAGGGGATGCTTATATTTTCCTCAATAATTTTATTTGAATGATAACTTAGGTATAAATCTCTAGTTTAAATTTTTATTATTTTAGGATATCAATATTTTCTTCTATTCTCAATTCCCACTTAAATTTTATTGTAGACTAAGAATACACTTTCATTTCAATTTTTAAACTTGTCTTTTATTTCTTTTAATAATTATTTATATTGATTTTACAACTTTGTGTGTATAAGTTTAACACTTATTTTGTTATATAACTTAGCTAATAATTTTCTGTAAATTTGTATATAATTTCTTTCAATTATAGCTATTGTGTTGTCTTTTTCCATTATTCACAATAGTTTTCATTTCATTTTTCTTGATTTTCATTTCATGTTCTTATATTATATTGTTTTATTTATATATTAACAATTTTATTATTATGAAATGCTCCTTTTGTTAGTTAGTTAGTGTAGGTAAGTTTTAGAAGGTGAGTTTAATTAATATGGTGCTATGATTTTATTTATTTTTTTTTTTAATTTTATTTTTGCTATGATTTTAGGCATATCCTTAATTGTAGCACATATCTCTTCAGAAAGCAATACAGATTGATATTTTTCAACAATATTTTAATATTAGAATAACTAGTATTTCTATTGAAAAATGTGGAATTTTTTTCAAATGTAACTTCACCTTCCCTAGAAAAGTGGTTCTCAGTCTATGATTAGTGACCTCTTTGGTATTGAAGGAACTTTTCACAGAGGTCACCTAAGACCATAGGAAAACACAGAGAAATATGTTACCATTCATAATAGTAGCAAAATTACAGGTATGAAATAACAATGAAAATAATTTTCTGGTTGGGGGTTACCACAACATGAGGACCTGTATTTAAGGGTCTTAGCATTGGGAAGGTTGACATCCACTGCCCTAGAGCTTTGTGCTTGCTACTCTCGTTCAGGTATAGTGGAATTATTGCATGGGGAAATTTTGTTTCCATTAACAGAGTAAAGAGGATAAAAAAGAAAAAATATGTGTCCCCCTGTTTTTGAGGTGATTTAAGAAATTATCTCCTGTTGTTGTATTTGAATCCCTGGCTCTTTGTTATTTTGAATATGTTTCAACATCATTTTTTAAGGACAGTTGCCTAAATACACATATCCTGGATGGCTCTTTGACTTGCATTTTGAATGTCATTTGTTCTCAGTTCTGTCCTCTATGAGTCTATTGAGGAGTCACATATTAGTTTAATCAGTGTTACTTTGAATTATATGAGTTTTACCTAATTTTTTTTGAGGATTTCAGATTTTTTTCATAGTCTTAAATATTTAAATACAACATTTCTCCGAGTATCCCTATTTGTATTTATTCTGGCTTTTATTTTTGAACTTTCAGGCTGTAAAAATAGTTCTACTTTGGAAACTGCATTTATTCTTTGAATATAATTTCGGGCTCTGTTTATATTCCTCTGCTTCTTGATTTCAGTTACTTTTGTGCTAACGTACTCCATGTTGTGTATAGATTCTGAGCATCAGTTTATAAAATACTCTTTTGAGTTCATATCTCCCTGTCCCTCCCATACATTGCCCCTAGTTTACCCAGATCTCTTCTATTTCCCCTTCCTAGGGAAATTCATACATCCCTCTTTGGGCCCTCTATGTTATCTAGCCTCTCTGGGGTATTGATGCAGGGGAAGGAGTTCTGTTCTACCTTAACTTGTTCCTTTCATTATTTTTTTTTATTAATTTTACATAGCAACCACAGTTTCCCCTCCCTTCCTTCCCCCTACTCCACCCCCACCTCCCCCAACCTACCCTCATCCACTCCTCAGAACCACTTCCATCCACTCCTCAGAAAGGGTAAGACCTCCCACGGGGAGTCAACACTGTCTGGCATGTTCAGCTGAGGCAGGACCAACACTCACCTCCACCCCTCCCACCTTTGGCCCTGGCATCAAGGTTGAGCAAGGCATCCCACCATATGGAATGGACTTCAAAAAGTCAACTCATGCACCAAGAGTAGATCCTGGTTCCACTGCCAAGGGTCCCACAAACAGACCAGGCAACAAAACTGTGGCCCACATGCAGAGATCCTAGTTCGGTTCCATGCAGGCTTTCCAGCCAACAGTCTAATGTATTGTGTTCCCACAAGTTCAGGTCATCTGTCCATAGGTGTCCCCATCAGGATCTTGATCGCTGCCCCCTTGCTCATATAATCCCTTTTCTCTCTCTTTGACTGGACTCCCTTAGCTATGCCTGGTGCTTGAATGTGGGTCTCTGCATTTGCTTCCATCAGTTACTGGATGAAGGTTCTATGATGATAGGGTATTCACCAATCTGATTACAGAGGAAAGCCAGTTCAGGCACTCTCTCCACTATTGCTATGGGTCTTAGCTGGGTCATCCTTGTGGATTCCTAGAAATTTCCCTAACATCAGGATAATCAGACCAAAATCAACATCTCCAGAGAAGCTACGTAATAAAGAAAGACCCTAAGAGGGATGCATGGATTGCCCTGCAAAGGGGAAAGAGATGAGATCTTACAGGTATACAGGGAGTAGGGGGGTGTAAAAAGGAGAGGATGGCGGATAAGAACATGAGGGAGCCGGGCGTTGGTGGCGCACGCCTTTAATCCCAGCACTCGGGAGGCAGAGGCAGGCGGATCTTTGTGAGTTCGAGGCCAGCCTGGGCTACCAAGTGAGCTCCAGGAAAGGCACAAAGCTACACAGAGAAACCCTGTCTGGAAAAAAAAAAAAAGAAAAAAAAAAAAAAAAAAAGAACATGAGGGAATGGGCTCATCGAGTTGAGGGATAGATGTAGTGGGAGAGCAATGAAAGAGATATCTCAATAGAGGGAGCTGTTATGGGGCTCCTTTCATGATAAATCTTCATAAGAGTGAACACTAACAACCACAAGGCAGCTTTGACCACGTGCTTCTGGATTTAGAGTCAAGAATATAAGAATAGGGTTGAGTTGGAGATTTGAAGAGTGCTTTGACATCAGACATGGAGATGCAGACTTTAGAATTTGCCCAGCTTGTTTTTGGTCCTGCTTTACTCCAGTATTTCCTCACAATGCTCCCTTCCTTCTACTTGGAATGATAATGTATATCCTGTGCCATTATATGTTGGGCATATATGATCTGCATACATGGTATACAATGTCTCCCTACTACCTGGTAAGCAAGTTATAGAATTCCCATCTCCTTCTCCAGCATCATGTCTGCCTTCAAACAAAGCTGCTATGTTTTCCATCATGATGATACTGGACTAAACCTTTGAACTGTAAGCCATCCCCAATCAAATGTTCTTTATAAGAGTTTCTGTGGCCATAGTGTCTCTTCATAGCAATAGAAACCCTAGCTAATACAATAGCAACAGCATTTCTAGGACTCTTTCCTGTTGTCTATATCCCTCTTTCTGGGATTCCCAGGCCTTAATTTGTAACTGGGAAGTCAGCTGATTTCCATCCTGTCTTCTCCTCTGTGCTCTTTTCTGAAAATTGTGACAAGTGTAAGTTGGGAAAATCATAGGTCTTCCCTGTTTTGATTTTCAAAGTCTTTTGTTACCTGACATGCATTCTCTGGGAAAATGCTATTCATATACTTGGTGTGATATTTTGGTTTGTTCAATACAGAGGGTGAATTCAGTCCCTGTTACCATATCGTAGACATAAGAGTGAAAGTTTCCAAAGAGGATTTTCAAGGAAGAATTAAATCTCTTATTAGCGTGAACAAGTATACAACAAGGGAAGAAAGATCTTCCACCATTGTGGCCAGGATGTGAAATTAGAATGTAAAGTGCGATCCTCCATTAAATTTGATACCAATGAACAAAAAAGAAATCAGCCGAGTAACAGATGGTATTGTTTGCAGCTCTGGGAGAGACTTGAGGCTCATAGTCACCATCTGCCTACACAGCATTTTCAAAAACTTAGTATTTAGCAAAGTTTATTGCTACTAGCTTATGAGCATTATGAGACAGATTACCAAATTCCTGCATGCTACCATGCTTTAATTAAAAGAATTATAAGCCATGCATTGAGCAGTTACAGAAACTATGTGAAATACAACTACAACTGCCTATTACTCTTCTTGATAGTTTCTGCTTCCTTTAGTTCATTTTTTTTTCAAGAAGACACTTTGACTGAGTTATGTCTTCAAGAGGTCTTAGGGATCTATCATTTGGTTTTGTGCAAGTTGACATAAATCTTACCCCAAACACCTTTATGAAGCCTCACTCTTCATTGGTAGTGAAGTCTGTTTGCACTGATTCTGTGTTCCCTTTTACAGACTGTAAAATGTTGACACCTTTATATTTGGTAATCTCAGCAATAGCAATACATGCTTGATAAATTCTGGGGAAGTTCACTGGCTTATTAGAATATAACCACAAGAACCAAAGTTTAATTAGTAGTTAAAATTTCATGAGTTGTACCTATGATATAGTTGACTCCACTTTTGAATGTAGATTCTACTGCAGCTAAGACTACAAATATCTTATACAGTTACATCATCCCCTTTAATAATAACAGGCTGATAGATAAGTATCATGTTGTCAAAATGTTCAAATATCAACTTCATGCAACTTAAGCTAATACATAAAGCAGCTCTGATTATCATATTGAACAACACTGAGGTTGCTAATGTCTGCTAATGATTTTTCAGAAATAAAGGCAGTATAATCATGCCATTATTACATTTAATGTGAAAAATATACAATATATGCCTCAATATGCATAATATAGATATTCATATATCTATTATAAAAACTGTAATGAAAATGGAATTAACACGAACATGTGTATATTTTAAGTGTCATGAATCACACTAAATTTGACATTTTAAAAATTGTGTAAAAGACAGCTATGAAATCATATGTAGAAATAAAAATATTAGAATAACCAAGAGAATTTTGAAAACAATTAACTGGTTACTCCTAGGTAACATCTACTATGACAAGAACTGTTTCCTCTGAAAACATAATTAAGTGGCAATTATCATTGTTCTCTTGTAGTTTGGTTAATTCAGTGATATGTGGTACTATATTTAATATTTAACATTTTGTGATATTTTGATTTTTTTAATAATAGAACAAGAATAAAATATTATATTAATTTATGAATGTTTAAGGATAAAAGAATTCAGTATGTATAATATATTTCAATATCTCTTTAACAAACCTAGAGAGGTGAATAGAAGCTAGCTGATTCTTTAGTAGTATTAAGTTCTATGCTAAGTATTTAAAACTAGATCATATTAATGTGTCTCCTAGATTTGGCATTTTAAAATCTATAACTCAATAGTCTCATTAGGAAACTGTGTATAAGATAAGTATATATTGTATGCAATTGCTAAGATTTATTGTGTGATGACATGTTAAATTTTAGTCAGTGATACAATATTTACACGCACAGAGACATGTCAAATGAAGGAAAATAGTGAACATAAGATGAATTAAATACATAGTTGGCAAAAGATGAAACTACATATTGTGTCCTATATATTGGATTTTGAAGGCTTACTGTTATTAAGTACCATAGACTGTGTAAATTAATCAACACAAATTTACTTTTTATTTACATTTTGGAGACTTGAAGTTTATGAGGAATGTCTGGCAGAGTTCATTTCTTCTGTACTCTGTGAAGGAGGGATCGCTTCCATACCAGTTTCCTGGACTTGAAGATTGCTGTCTTCTTTCTGTGCATTTATGTCATATCCCTTCTGTTTTAGTCTGTTTCAAAATCCCCTATTCATATTGGAATAGGGACCATGACAATGACTTTTATTAAATTGTAAGAAATAACATTATCCTAATACTGTCATATTCTATGCTCCCACAGATTTAAGAATTCAAATACTCATTGTGTGGGGATACATGAAGTCTAGAAATGCTTCTTTAGGGAAAGAAAATGATAGCAATTTTCACTTTTTTTGGAACTCTAAATAGATATACCTTGTTGACAGACAAATTGTAGTTGTTTTATTATTAATATTAAAATATACAAACCATAGACATTCAATTTCATTTTAGTGCCAATAATTTATTGTAGAAAATTGGGATAACAAGCTTTTCATTGAAATAAAACTCATGCTGAGAAAAATGGAAAGACTGTATCATGTCTAAACCAAGTATGCACAATGTATGAATGAGCTTTAAATGGACAATGCTATGGTATTAAGTAATGTGAGCCAATATTGACCATATCCAGTAAGTGGTATGCTTAAAAGTTCTTTTCACTTTTGACACTCTGAATCTAATTCACATAAAGTAAATCATACACCTAAATTCAGAGCATGCCATAGGAAGATTGTAGAGATTTCAACTCAGAGTTACCCATTTGAGAAACTAACCATCTCAATGGTACAAGATAAACAGCAGTTGTGAATGGCTTTGCATTTATGACTAAGAAAAAGAATCTCTTGCAACAAAGTAGTAATCCATGTTTGAGTTCTTCAAATGAGACTGTTTGAGTATCTGAAAGAATAAGGAGTGAAGCCGGGCAGTGGTGGCGCATGCCTTTAATCCCAGCACTCGGGAGGCAGAGGCAGGCGGATCTCTGTGAGTTCGAGGCCAGCCTGGTCTCCCAAGCGAGTTCCAGGAAAGGCGCAAAGCTACACAGAGAAACCCTGTCTCAAAAAACCAAAAAAAAAAAAAAAAAAAAAAAAAAAGGAATAAGGAGTGAAATGATGTGCTTGCTTAAGTATCATTGGTGATTTATTTCCTCTTCCAATATTTTTACTTACTTCCCCTTATTTTCATCTTTCTTATTTGTCTTGTCATACTTTTGGATTCTCCATGAAAATATAACATTATGAAGGTTTTTTTCTAATTAATGCCTCTAAGAACAATAACTGTTTTCATATCCTTGTGCTTTATGTGCATTGCTCTTTACTCAGTAGACTTGCTATTTTCATTGCCCCTTAATTTCTCAGAATCCTTTTATCCCAACAATTCCTACATATGGAAAAATTCAAAATTGTATGTTTTTCTATATATTCTAATAAAATCATTTGTATTAACAGATACATATACCCATAAACTAATTTAGTATTTTTATGAAATATTTAATGGCTGACAACTGATTAGTATGCTCATACTCAGGAAACATTTTATCTTGTGGAAGAACTTATAATCATTAAGAAAATAAGTTTATATTTGACAGTGTAATTTGGGAAGCAACATACTTTGTGGGTATGAGTGTGTGCATGTGTGTGCAGATAGAGGCCTGTAGGCAAAGTCAGATGTCTTTATTGCTATTCTACTTTATTTTTAATTAATTTATTTAACATTTTCCATACAATATATTTTGATTAGTTTTTTCCCTCTACCAATTTCTCCCAGATCATCCCCCACCAAATTTCATGCCCTTCCCAGAAACAAAAACCAAAAAACTAAAATTAAGAATCAAAACAACAAAAAAAAAGCAAAAAGGAAAAAAAAAAAAACAGCAATAAAGCGAAAACAAATTCCAGTGCAGATGAAATCAAACAAACAAAGCCACAAACACAGCAAAACAAAACCCACAGAATTTATTTTGTTGGCTAATTAATCCTGAGCATGTGGTCTTCCCTGGAATATGGTTGGCATACTAGTGAGATTCCACTGGAAAACAATGAGGTTTCTTTTGCAGGCGGGTATCAATTGCAAATCACTTCTTGATTTTGGGTGGGACGCTTTATCCACATCCTACTCCTCAGTCCTGGAGCCCTATCTGGTTTGAAAGCATGCAGATCTTGTGTTTTTTTCCACAGTCCATGAGTTCATATGTACACCAGTCCTTTGTATCTGGAAGACACTGTTTCCTTGGAGTCATCCACTACCTTTGTCTCATACAGTTTTGCTGCCTCCTCTTCTACATAGCTCTCTGGGTCTTCTGGGGAGGGGTCTGATAAAGATATCTCCTTTAAGAATTTATCCCTGGTGCATGAGCTGGCTTTTTGGAGCCCAGTACCTATGGTGGGACATGTTACACAGCCTTGGTTCAAAGGGAAGGGTTTGGACCTGCCTCAACTGAATGTTTTCCAGGCTCTGCTGACTCCCCATGGGAGTCCTTGCTTTGCAGGAGGTGGGAATTGGGAGTGGGTTCGGAGGGAAGGCTGGGCAGGGCAGGAGGAGGGAGCAGAAGGACATCTATAGTTAGTATGTAAAATGAACAGAAAATTTCATAATAATAATAATAATAATAATAATAATAATAATAATAATAAAAGACTGAGTGCTCCAAAGTCTCTTACTCTGTACACATTGTCCAGTTGTGGGTCTGTATGTTCCTTCTTATATACTGAAACAATAAGCTTCTCTAATTATAGTAGAACAATGCAGTGGCCTATTGGTATAGCAATATAGAAATCATTTTATTCTTATATTCCTTCAGGTTAATAATAGCAATAGGTTTTCCTCTAAGCTAATGGCCCATCTAAGGTCAGATTCTTGGCTCCTTTGTCAGTGTCAGGTATGCCTCCAATTTCATGAAGAAGGTTAATAAATCCAATAAAAAATTTTTGCTACCCTTCTAACAACTGTGCTGTTACTGCAACAGCATATATCTTAGGTGGGCTGCTGTAGGTCATAGGATTTGTATCTGGGTAATAGTATTGACCACATTTCTCCTCCACTAGCATGTAGAGTACCTTTTAACAGGAAGAGTAGTCAGCAGGACTAAAACTTATATTAGGCACCAACTCGACTTCTCCATGTTCAGTGACATAAGCTAATGTCAGTTTACTTATGGAAAACTTATGTAGAAAAAAATCTCAGTAACAATGTCTTATCATCAGGTTCTGGAGAATAACCAATACCCTAGCCTTTTATGTTTGAGGGTTAATATGAGATTGTTTGAGTAATTACTCAACATGATGCAACCTTTTCCTAGCACTGGACATTTTTCTTGGTAGCATAGGATGTCTAGTTGAGAATTGTCTTCCTCATTGTGTTGTGAATCACTTGAAATCCCATATATATTGAAATTTCTATAGTAGTAAACTTTCATATGGTTTCTTAAGGGGCCTTTAGTGTTTGTCGTCCTTCCCTGCAATATCTGTCGTATCCTTTCCACCATACCATGTAATTCTCCTATTATAGTTCCTTCTTTTTGTCTCCATAATCCTATTATCTATTTCCCCTTCTTTGGATGATCCCCTTCTCACTCCTGGGCCTTTGCTAAGTACCTACTTCCTGAAGTTATTCAGATTGTAGTACATTTATTGAAAACTTAAAAGCTAACGTATGCATACACACAGAGAGACACGCAGACACACAGAGACACACACTCATGCCAGAGCCTAGATAGAGAGGTCAGAAGTCAACATACAGGAGTTAATTCTCTTGTATCATATAGATAAAGACCCTGAGGATCAAACTTAGCCATCAGCCTTAGTTGTAAATTTCTTTCCCTGCTGGGACATCAAGCTAGCCCTCTCTTTAAGGTTCTGAAAGAAGTACTGTTGCTGAGTCTGAAGCTCATTGAATCAACTTGGCTGTCTGTCTGGAAAGTTCTAGGGATGCTTCTGTCTCCTCTTCACCAGAACTGGGATTTCATGTGTATATATGATGCCCAGCTTTGTAGAGGGGTACTAGGGATCTGAACTCAGGCCCTCATAATTGCGGAGCAAGCCATATCCCCGATCAAAGTGCATACATTTTTATATTAAAGTATACAACTTTGTGGAAACAAAGACTGAAGTTGTTTTATTGTAATTGCTTTTGAACTAACCCAATCTCAACATAACCTTTTACTGACAAATCTCCAATTCTGTATACAAGTTAAATTCAAGCTGTTGTAAGGGGAGTCGCAATTGGTACTGAAAGAGAATTGTTTTTTTTAAAAGAGCACATGATGTTCAGAGATTTAAACTAGTTTCCCAAGATGCTCAGGCAAGCTCCTGCTCCCGAGGTTCTTAGGTTTATGTGTCAGATGGAGTTATGAGAGTGGAGCTCATGCTGCCATCGCTCTTCCGCGTGTGCACTTACTAGTTTGCTTGAGTCGTTTGTAGGTTTCCTGAGTTTTCTTCTCTTGTTTTGCTTGGCCCATATAAACTAAGGTTATACAACTGGAATAACGGTTATTCACAAGAATGAAATCTAGCGTTTTTCACCTGTACTAGTTGCTCATGAGAATAATCTGCTGCGTATAGCACTTTATGTTTTACATTTTGGCATAAAAACAGAAAATATTAAAGGAGATTTAAAACATCAGAAATACGTGAGCAAATTGCTAGAAACCGTTACTTAGCCACTAGGACAATTCTTCTCATTCTGGAGGATTAGCTTAATCCAAAGGAGAATTTGGACAAGTGGGTCTCCAGGTCCACTTGGGTTTCACATATATAGTCATACAAAGTTTCAAATATCTCACTAGGCCAGAAGTAAAGAGACTCTTTGATCATTAATCTTAGTTTTCAGATTGATTGTATCCGGTATCCACTATGAGGTATGCTTCTCGACAGGCTTTCAAGTGTATTTCCTAAAATATTAACTGAGGGTTAAAGGCCTTACCCCATAGCAAGCAGCACCTTCCAGTGGCAACTCCCATATAAAAAGTTCTGAAGTAAATGCTGTGCTGACTTTTTTTTCCTGCCTACTTTTGCCTTTTGATCCTTTTGACAAGTTCATCCACTCTTTCACTGCTTCTGCTGTTACCATACTTCACTGACATCAGAACCCGGATTCTTTACTGTTCCATGCCAGTGGCCATGTCAGAGCAGCAGCATGTGGCAATTGAAGTTCAGGTGTCTACCCACCAGGAGGAAAAGCCCTGGTGGGTGAATCTTGGATAAGCAATGCCCCGAGACCACAGACTCCAGAATATCTTTTGCTTCTGTTTTTCCTTCACATGTTTACCGCTGCCATGTTTTCCTGTTATCTGGCATGGGGTGAATGAATGTGGGGAGATCCCCACTGCCTGTAATGTAGTGTGTTTATCTCACGGAAATATCCTGTTCTACTGGGCATTTTTACTTGTGGATTATTGTGAAGATGATTTCCTCTTAAGCTTTACTGGCTAATTGATAATAATAATGTTAGGTTAAATAGAGTTTTGATGATTAAAAATAAAACAAGAATGTGCTGATATTGTGTTCTCCAATATATTGTGCACCCTAATAAACTTATCTGGGGGTCAGAGAACAGAACGGCCACTAGATAGACACAGAAGCCAGAAAGTGGTGGCACACACACACCTTTAATCCTAGCATTCCAGAGGCAGAGATCCATTGGGTCTCTGTGAGTTCAAAGCCACACTGGAAACAGCCAGGCAAGGTGATACACACCTTTAATTCCAGCACTTGAGATCTCATGTCTTGCTTGGGAAAGACACATACATGCCTTTAATCCCAAAAAGTGATGGCAGGAAGCAGAAAGGTATATAAGGTGTGAGGACCAGGCAATAGAAGTCTCTTAAGCTTTTAGGCTTTTAGCAGCAGTTCAGCTGAGATCCATTTGGATGAGGACTCAGAGGCTCCCAGTCTGAGGAAACAGGATTGGCTGAGAAGTTGGCAAGATGAGGATAGCTGTGGCTTATTCTGTCTCTCTGATCTTCCGGCATTCACCCCAATACCTGGCCTGAATTTTTTATTTAATAAGACCGTTTAGAAATTCCTCTTACCCAAGGAAGCACCACACAAACTAGAACACATGAGTTTCTATTGCAGAGCCATATAGACTGTGACTTAGGTTAATGATTAAGAAAAACAATTGAGTCCTAGTAACCCAGCTAGTTTAAATTCTTTTAATCTTATAGCTGGGAGATATGTTCAGAGGTTTCAGAGTACATCATAGCTGAAACAAAGCTTTAAAGTTAACTTAAGATTAGATCAAGATGTTTTTGTTAAATAGCTTTGAGGTGAAAGCCCAAGAAAACAATCTAACATTTTAGAAAGGCACATAGTTGAGTGAGGAACTATTTAAGGCCAGGAAACAAGAACAAAGCAGTCCAATTATCATTGGCTGACATGCCTTTTTGACTAGGATTGGTTGATGACCAAAGGTGATGATTAATTCCTTATACCCATTTCTGCCCTCATTCTCCTTATATAAGAAACTATTGATGAGTGGGTATGCACCCTAAAGATTTAAAGTAGAGCTGACTGATTCTTTTTCATATATAAAAGTTTAGATTTGTGATTCCTTTAAGATTCCATATATGATAAGGATACCTTTCAAGATAAGTAATAAAGTGATTGGTCCTTTCTTTGTAACCAAAAAACACAGACTGCTGGTAAAAAAAAAATCACTTGGTTGCCTACATTGTTAATATATAACAACTTGCTTGGGTATGAATGTACATGGGTTCTTGGGATATTTCGTTTTTCACTTGTAATACGTAAAATGTTTAATCATATAAGGTGTATGGAAAATATGCTGTTTTTTACTTGTATTCATTGTAATCATTCAATTGAAAATCAGAATGTAACCACATTGTAATTTCTATATTGCCTGAAAGATTTTGCTAGAGCATATAAGCTGTAAAGGAAAGAATGAAGATAGACTTAAAATGGTTTAAAAGACAAATATCAAGAATGAGAGAGTTAAAATGAGTTAGAAGGAAAACATCAAGAATAAGAGAATAATAAAGAATAAAGATAGAATTAGGAAGAAAACATCAAGAATAAAGACAAAGTCAGAAGGAAAACATCAAGAGAGACAGAAGGAACATTTCTGGGTAGAGATAACAAAAGAGAATATAGAACATAGAATGGAGAATACAGAAGAATAATAAAGTAGGAAACCATCAAGAGAGAGTGTGGGTATCTTTTCCCCTAACCCCCTAAGATAAAAAAGTCATAGTATGTGCCAACTCTGTGGATTCCCCCAGACAAAAATATCTGGCATCAGGCAATGATAGTTCCAATGGAGATTGAAGAACAGAGGCACTCCTGAAATTGTCTAGGCCTTTAGAACTATGTAAAGACTGCTCAAGAAACCAGTCTTTACAAACCAGTCTGAGACTGAACAGCTACAAGATTCTCAGTCCCTTTGGCAAATATATATGTAGACATGGGTGGACTACCTACCACTATCATATAAAATGATCTACTGAATCTCCTTTGTTCCATACACTCATTTAATCAGTTCTGTTCTTCCTCAGAACCTGAATACAGGTTCCAAATGTCTTCTATTGCAAAATAAAATGCATGAATTTGCTAGTTACCTGTCTATTGCAATAAAACACAATAATTAAGACAAGGATGGAAACATTTATTTAGACTTACAATTCCAGAGGTTAGGAGTAACCCATGGAAGAATAAGGAAGTGGGAGATATGGCTACAGAAACAGCTGAAAGCTCACATCTTACTGCAAGCGTGCAGCAGTAAAGAAATGTGAGTGTGGAGTGTGGTTCTCAAACCTCAATTCATACCCAAGTGACAGACTCCTGCAGGTCAGAATACACTTTCCAAAACTACTCTGAAGACAAAGATGCCAAACATCTGATCCTATGGATAAGATTCTCATTCAAACCACCATTTTGAATAAAGAACATCTCAAGTTAGAAGACTGGAATAAATGCAAATTAGAAGGCCTTTTCCATGAGAGGATTGGCTCTACACACATCCACCCCGCAACCTTACCCTCTTCTCCCTTCTCTAATTTTCTCATTTTGTGTCTGCATATTTATACAGATTAAAATATTTTTCTTCTTCACTTAATTATCTTATTTTACCAAAGTCAAGTAGAAAGTTTGTGACATTAGTATGTGTCTCTGAGATCTATTAAGAATATACTTGGTCCTTATGAGAGATTTACTAGCACTAGACCAGGAAAAACTGCTGGCCTTCTTCAGAAAGGTATGGCAACAGTGAAGTAGAGGAGATGGAAGATGATTAAAGTCAGGTATGAAGGTCAGCACTATCTTTAGTTTTGATAATCAAATAATATTTTGTCATAGATCATGCCTTTTATGTGTAGGAATGATACTCTAAAAATGTTCTGGATTGCATTGCATGCTATTTATTTCTTTTTAGTAATTAAATAATATGCATCTAGTTTTCTCTTTTACTAAATTTCTGAAATGAATATCAGTCTGGATTTTTATACAATACTTGTAAGAATATATGATAAAAGAAACTCACTAAGGGAAAAAGCTTGTTATAGACAATAGGCAATTTCATTATCTAATTTACAGAACACATAACAGTTTCTATTTCCTATATAAAGCAATCAGGATTTTCCCCACTTTTAAATAAGTAATGCAATAACTTATTTAAAATATTAAACCAGGAAATTTCATTTGCTTCCTGTGCAAAATCAGCACAATTCTTGCTTTAAAGATGTACTTAAAGTATCTTACAAGAAATACTATAAATCTCAGCAGAAACACTTTAAAGGAAATACAAGAGCATTTAGATTAAATCAAGCTAAAAATATTCATTCTCTGTAAAGTAATATTGAGGAATTATTTCATCCCTTTCTCCATATAATAACCTTTAGGAAGCCATGATAATCCATTTGTCTGGTGACTTTAATTCCTGGAGTCAATATGCTCTCATTAGTTTAGATATAATATAAGTATCTGCATATTGTTAATCCTTTTCTCCTTTACCCAGAGATGTAAAGGTAGAATAGAAGCATGCATTCTCTACTATTATTACCCTAAAATAGTTCTATGTGTTTGATAAAGATTTTTCATGCACAATATAGATAAAGCAAGCGTTTTCTAACATACTTTTACATGTAAATGCTAACCCTAGATTTCTGATTTAACAGTATTAATAATGGATCCACAAGCCTTTCTAGTACTCACAGTTCATACTCAAAGAAAAAAAGAGTAGTGGTTGGTATAATATTAGCTACAAGTATATGAGGACATGAGTAAATACATATATTTCAGATCAATATTTCTGTTTCTCAAGTTTATACTAAACAAACAGCTAGAGATCATGAACACCAAAGGCTTTGGTATATAGTCCATTTTTATTTGCTTTTGCAAATCCCTCAAACAGTGTATTACATGTACACATTGTCATGGGGAATTTTATTTTTGTGTTTTCAAGAGAAGGCCTGGTCATACAGCCCAGGCTATTGTCAACATAATGATCCTTCTGCTTCAACCTCTCCTCTGATAATCTTCTAGAATTACAGGCCTGTGACATCAGGCTGTTCATCATAAAAAATTATGAATGAACTTTTATGTTCATAATAATTAAGGCAAAGTGTATCAGTAGACAAATATAGACTGCTTTCAGGAGTGTCCCTATCCACACTATGCGACTGGGGTGGGAGGAACTTAGCCAAATATACCAACCAAGAGGGCGCGTGGTGGATGGATACTATAATCATCTCTTTGTGATGGGAAAACATGGCTGAGCCCAGCTTCATGGCAAACTGATTGTGACAAGAAGATCCTCATGCAGGTCTGAGGCTGTCCACCCTGGGCTCCAAACAAAATATTCAGGCCCACCTGTCACCTTGTAGCAACAGCCAGATGGGCACTATTAGAGTGAGAAGAGATGGTAAGGGAGCTGACCCCTTGACCAGCTGCAAAACATGAGAAAGAAAGCCTTGTACTTCATTTGGGCAGCACAGTAGAGCTGACACTGTTGAGTGTAGCAGGAATCTTAAATGGTCTTATTAATTAAATCAACCCCAGGGCCAGTTATTGGGGTGAATGCTAGAAGATCAGAGAAGCAGAACAAGCTACAGCTACCTCACCTGGCCAGTTCCTCGGCTGATCCTGTTTCCTTAGACTGGAAGCCTCTGAGTACTTACTCAAATGAATCTCAGCTGAACCGCTGCTCCAAAGCCAGAATGTTTAACCAGCCAAAGCTTCTAGTTTCTGGTCTTCACGCTTTATATACCTTTCTGCTTTCTGCCATAACTCCCTGGCATTAAAGGCTCACTTTCTGTATCCTTGAACACACAGAGATCCAGTAGACCTCTGCCTCTGGAATGCTAAGATTAAAGGCGTGTGCTACCACTGCCTATCCTCTATGTTTAATATTGTGGCTGTTCCATTCTCGGACCCCAGATAAGTTTATTAGTGTGCACAATATTTCAGGGAACACAATACCACCACAGTTGAGGACAGCATATGTGAGCCAACCCTAAAATTGTGAGCTTGGGAGACCTAACCCCACTCCTTATTTGCCATATGGCTGCATGGTCTAGGGAGAGATGCGTTTCCCCTGACCCCTCCCATCAATATCTAAGGCAGGTGGGAGAACTAACCCTGAGGTAACGAGCAGGAGAAATGTCCTTGTCCCTAACCAGCTGCGACATTTGAGAGAGCTAGCCCTGAAGCTCACCTGGTCAACACAATAGAGCCAACCCTATTGGAGGAGCTGTGAGTGAGTCAGCCCCGAAGTAATGAGCGCAGGAGACCTAGCCCCATTTTTCATCAGCCATATGATGGCATAGACTAGGGAGAGATGGCCTTTCCTCACCTACCAGCTGCCACCCATCAATGACTGAGGAAGGTGTGAGAGCTGCCCTTGTGGTCATAAGAGAGTGAGAGCTAGCCAGGCGTTGGTGGCGCATGCCTTTAATCCCAGCACTCGGGAGGCAGAGCCAGGTGGATCTCTGTGAGTTCGAGGCCAGCCTGGGCTACCAAGTGAGCTCCAGGAAAGGCGCAAAGCTACACAGAGAAACCCTGTCTTGAAAAAAACCAAAAAAAAAAAAAAAAGAGAGTGAGAGCTGTCCCTGACTCCCACCTAGCTGCAACACTTGGGAGAGCAGGCCCTGCACCTTATTAGGGCAGCACAATAGAGCCAACCCTGTTAGCAGAGGTGTGGGTAAGCAAGTCCCAAAAGCTGTTCCCAGTTACTCTGCTGTCTTGTGGTGTCATGATCGAGAAAGAGCTGCACCCTACCCCTCTCAAACCTGCCCATCAATGCCTGAAGCAGGTGGGAGAGCTGTCCCTAACCACCAGCAGCTGCAACACTAGGAAGAGCAGGCTCTGTAACTTGCCAGAGCATCACAATAGAGCCAACCTTGCTGGTCGGAAGTGTGGATTAGCCAGTCCTGAAGTAGCAAGCAAGGGAGCACTGTCCTCATCACCCATCTGTCCTGTGGCAGCATGAGCTGGGGAGAGTTTCTCCACCCCTTCATCCTCCCATCCCAGCCCATCAACACTTGAGGCAGGTGAGAGAACTAGTCCTGAGTATGGTGATATTTTATTTGTACTAAAATGTGATTTGTATGTTAAATAAAGTTGCCCAGGGGTCAGAGCTATTAGCAAGCCATAACCAAAGCTGGGCAGTGGTGGTGTATGCCTTTAATCCCAGCACTTGGTAGGCAGAGCTAGGTAGATCTCTGTATGTTCAAGGATATAGCCAGCATTGGAGACATACACCTTTAATCTCACTACCAACCATAGAAGACCTGGAGGTCTGTACAGACAGGCAGTGACTAGGAGGTCATGTGGTTGGGTTTACAACCAATGAGAAGGCAGAACAGAAACTCTATAATAAAGACAGACACAGGAAATAGGTCTCTTTCGGAGAGGTACAACAACAGTGACAGTGAAGTGTAAGGTTTTTAGCTCTTAGCTATTGCTCTGACCTCTTGGCTTTCATCTCTGTATTGGCTCTGTGTTTCTTATTTAATAAGACGGTTACATCTACACCTGAGGTCACAAAAGTCTGAGAAATGTCCCTGTCCCCCACTAACTGCAACACTTGGGAGAGCAGGCCCTGTACCTCACCTGTGACAGGGGTAACTTGTGGTGAAGGTGGGGGGGGGGGTGAGCCAGCCCTAAAGTTATAAGCATGAATGAGCTGCCTAACTACTCCTCTGTCATGTGGTGGTGTGGGTGGGGAAGACATGTTCCCCTTACCCCTCCCTCCTTACTGCCTGCAACAGATGAGAGAGCTGACCCTCCCCTTATCAGCTACAACACTCAGGAAAGAACTGCCTGGGTAGTTGGAGGGAAGGGTGACCCAGCACCAAGGTAGTGAGCAAAGGAGAGCTGTTCCCATTACTCATCTGACATGTGGCAGCATGGGCAGAGGAGAGATGCCCTCCCCACCCACCCTCAGCCCATCAATGCCTGAGACAGGTAAAGGAGCTGGCCATAGCATCATGAGAGCAGGAGAGCTGTCCCTGACTCTCACCAGCTAAAGTGCTTGGGAGAGTTGCCTTGCAGGGGAAACAGAGCTGGCCCTGTTGGTGAGGATGTGAGAGAGCAAACCCTGAGGCCATGAAAGCAGGAGAACTGGCCCCACCCCTCACTGATTGCTACAAGAGGTGAATTAGCCAGGACAATGCTAGAGAGCTCCCCCTGGTGGTGAGGACAGGAGAACTGGCAGGCAGACCAACCATGCAGCAGCTCAGGCCCAGAACCATGGTTATACCTTGATCAGCCCCAGCATCTACCCTATCTATGATCTGCTGGAGCACTTGAGGAACCTGACCCACAGACCCAAAGCTGCAGAATCTCCACAATACAGGGCAACAACAGGATATCTAAGAAGAGGCCCAGTGAAGGCCCAGCATGGATAGTGTATTAGAAACCAGAGACCTGGAACCAAACCAAGGACTCTTTGCAATGAATATTTGCAAGTAAATTGCAAGTAAAGATACAGGAACAAAGAGATTTACTATGTAACACACTGTGTCACACAGTAGCTTCCATAATGAGATTTTTTAATTCCCTCCTTTCTTCTTCTCCCTTTCTTCTCTTAAATGTTGTTTTATTTGGGGGAGGGGTGTGCAAGGGCAGAGGGCAGATGGGAAGGGACAGGGAAATGAATGGGATCAAGATACATGATGTAAAAGACACATAGAATAAATAAAAAGAAACAATTATTAATGGCCTACCAAAAAAAGGAAAAATATAACTAAAAATTACAATAGACAAAATCATATGGTCAGTGCTGGCTGAGACAGTGATAGAAAGAAGCAGAGGCATAGATAATATCAGGCATGTTCACAGGGACATGTTGACAGTAGTCTTGCATGCTGGAATCCTATGTGTCTTTTAACATCCTGTTTGTGCTCTCTGTGTTATATGCGTATTGAGTTCTGCAAGTGAAAAAAAAGGTGAGTAACAGTCTCCACGTTACAAAGAGGACAGCCATCATCAAGCATTTGAGAGTTCTTAATATGGAAGATATTAAACTACACAGTCATGAGTTCAGTCTTTCATTTTTGATTCATGAATGATTAATGTTAGTGGAAACAGGGTACCTAAATTAAAGATAATCTGCCTTTCTTTCCTTTTCTTTCTCTCTCTCTCTCTCTCTCTCTCTCTTTCTTTCTTTCTCTCTCTGTCTCTCTGTCTCTCTCTCACCTCTATCTACCTATCTATCTGCCTCTCATACAATACACACATATACAAACCTGCACACACACAGACATATACACTACTAAATGAATATTAGCTCATAAAATAACATATAAACATACAAGTTTTATACTGAAACCCTCTAAATCCTATATTAGATCTCCTACCTAGTAGCTGTTGCTGATGAGTAAATTCATCTCTGATAGTTTATAGAACCTTTTATAGAGCATATCTGAATGTGTGTGTATGTGATCATGCTTAAATTATTAGATTGCCACTCTTGCTTTCTGCTTTCAGAATGAAGAAATCTTTAAAATTTGATCAATAAAGTTTATTCTCAGTAATTCACATGGAAATTATCTTTTTAGCAATTCTTGAAGTCTACAGTTGACCTCAGAAGTTTTGTCACAGGGAATTGAATTAATTTGGAGTGTATTACCATCATATCATCATTTACAATTTTCTACAACTAAATAGAGTCATTATTAATTCTAGTATGTATTTGTTTCTCTGAACTGAGTGACTTCCTGAATTTTATTCCCTCTTAATACATAATCTGTAAAGGGATATGTAATACTAACTGAGCTTTTTAGCAGCTACTAAGGCCTTTGGATTACTTTCCTTTACTGCAGTTGTTCAACCTTCTACTGTTGCACAGAAGCAGACATAGATAATATATAAGTTTGACTGTGTGCCAATAAAACTTTATTTGTAAACTTAGAGCAAGCTGGTCTGCATCTATGGAGTGAAAATTACTGAACAAATCTAGACTCTTCTTTCAACTGTCTATTGATAACATTTGCTCAAAATCCATTCTGAATTAAATTATTGATTACTAAATTAATAGCTCATAGGAAAATATAAGCTTTAGAATGTGGAGGCAATGATTGAAGTCTCATGTAACCATGGGTTTTAATCACAATTCTATTGAATTTGGAGAGATTAAAATAACATGAGTTGCTGAAGACTTTCTTCCTTCCATGAGCTAATCCCAGGCCATCTAATGCCTAGTTAAAAAGATGAATGTTTGATACTTTGCATGGGTCAAAATACTGTTTTATTGTTAACCCTTAAGCCGTGTGCTGTATGTCTATAGTGCTCTCAGCTCCATGAATCATAATTCAGTGAAGTAATTTAAAGATGGAACAAAGAAAAAATTCTGAACCTATGCTATACTTAATTTTTTCAAGTGTAGTATTATTGGCTAAGATTCAGCTTCAGTTCAAATACGGCTTGTGTCCACTGATTGGCATATGAATTGCATATACTGACACTGTTAGATAAATAATCACAGACTTGAATACATCACACATTATATTAATTAAAGGAGTATCAAAATATTTTGGTCTTCATGTCATTTCTGTTCATTCAATAGCTGATTAAGTAATCTTGTGAACAATTTACACTGTAATTTTACTCCTAGCTTCAAAACATACATGCACTTTATCTCTGTATATGTGCATCCCTGGATCTATGGATGGAAGCTTCTTCATATCTCTTTATAAAAAAAGTGATCCTTTTTGCTGCATTTCATAAAATTAATTTCTTAGCATCCATATTGTGTCCCAAACCTTTCTTTGTTTTAAACGTCATCTAATTATTTCACCTAGTTTGTGTTTCCAAGTAAGGAATCTATGAATTACTCACAGGGTAAAATTAATGTTAGAAATCATGCACTCTGATTCTATGTAATTAGTGTATAGTAAACCTATACTTTGGTGACATTTTGTATTAAATGAGATTTAGGGAATATGCCCTGAAAGAGCTAAATGTTATTGCAATAGTTCTGACTTTAGAAAATACAATATAATCAGCTCTTACATTAACATTGACTCTTGTTTATTTATTCGTTCCATATAATTACTGAGGTCCCTTTTGTGGCTAGGTTCAATATCTGAATCTATTCTTTTATGATAATGTGGTGAAGACAGGCTTAAATGGAAAGAAGAAAGGAGACTTTATTTAGCAGAGAATGTCAGTTACAGCTTTTTACAGATGAAAGGAGCTAGAGTTTTTCTTTTCTTTTCTTATGATGTCAATATCCTCATTGAGAGGGATGGGAACTGAAGAATGAGGAAAGACAGTGATGGAAAGAGCAGAAGAAACTAGATGAAAGCAAGCCTTTCCAGTTATTCACGAGGAAGAGAAATGAGGCTCTGAGGAAAACCTGATTGGAAAATTTACAGTAAGACCTGCAGAAGAACAGGATAGAAAAGCAGGGAAGGGGTATGTCCAAGCAATCTGGTGTGGAAAGAAACTTTTCCTGGCCAGGGTGTGGAAAGGTGTAGAAAAATGTGTTCATCATGGGGTTGCAGTATTCCTGTCCTATGACCATAACATGTCCCCCCTCATTTCATTTGTTTCCAGTGAGTCAAATCAATCTCTTCCAAGATCAGGAAAAGCTTCATCGTGTTATCTTTGCTTCATAATGCTGCTTCTAATCCCCAACAACTGAAGGCAAACTAGCTCATCCCATATTCCCCCATGGCAGTTTCGATTTCTCTAGACAGGGACCCTACAATGTGTTACAGTAGTAATTGATTGTAACCACATATTATGTGGTGGTCTATTATTCTAGTAGACAGTTGTATGAGATTGAAGGCAAAATATATACCAAAAAAGAAACATAACGAAGAAAGTTTTCAATGTTGACATTACCGATCAGTTTTCATTGGTGATTACTTAACAGTAGGTATAGAAGACAGTATAGATCTTAACACTTTGTCTTGCTTCGTCCAAAGATTGAGAAGGCAGTTAGAACTACAGCTGCCATATATAATGCATAGTCTTCATGTCACTAAGGAGTGATATCATGGGGTGTTAACATCCCATCATCTCTATCTTGCCACAGATATACGTAGAGACAGTTTTATGTGTTAAAAAAAAACATAGGGAAAAATGGGTGTTCTAAAAGGAGTTTGCATGTACACAGAAGATGCAGTTTCTAAGGAAATGTAGTTGGTCCATGAATACTATGTACAGTAGTTTACCTTTACTTGAGGAAATAGGTTCTTGAGGAAAGAAGTCAGATCCACCAGTCTGCATGATCTTATCTTGTGGTAAATAGTTCATAACTAAAGCTATGCAAACTATAGAACAGCTTTTGTCCACATTTAGTAGAGACATGAGCCCAATACTATGAACACAACACAAAAGTTCAAGTACATGGGTCTTTCAAGGAGAAACCTCCAAACTGAATGGCAGCTATTAGACTTCATACTAGATTGTTAGTAGCATTTTAGCACCTGGAACAGGGGCCATAAGGACTGGGTATGTGGTGAAGATTTAGGGATAGGTCTTGTGTGAAAAGCATCAAACAAGTTCCAGTGACAATGCAGTTCAATCAGAATTTGAGCAACATCTAGGTTTAGAGTGTAGTGAACATGTCATCGCTGTAAACCAGTTATTGTGACTGAGTGCACAATACAGTCCCCATTAGTCTCACCAGGTCACAACACAAAGTAGGCTGAGTACAGATCTGGATGCTCCAAGTCCTGCCAGTGGTGAGTTCTCTGTGCACACATTCTTAGTGTGGGAATTAGTTTAAGTCATTATTGAGAGAAAGGTAATAATATGAAGTCTCAGTTTATCCATCTATGAAGGCCAGGGGAAAAAGGAATTAATAATGTCAACCCTAACCCTATAGAATTTTTTGCTATTATGATTTTATTAGAAACTTATTAAAGTGTAGAATTTTAGAACACTTGTGACCTTAACTAACATTCATTTACAATAGGCCACCACGCATTGCAGAATCCCAAAAGACGGTGCAGAGACTGAAACAACCTTAATCTAGTTTTAATTATTTTTGACAGAAGGAAAAATGACAATGAAATCTACCTTCATTTATTCCGTTCTAACAGCTTATGCAAAGTTTGAGGAAGGGGCATTTTACAGGGTTTTGCTTTTGGGGTAAACATTAAAATCTGTTACTTTTGTATTTTATTTTCATGCTTCTGGGGTTTGCTATGGACCTTTAATGTTCATGCTTTTATTTCACAGGATTAAATATTAAACAATATCACTAGCTAGATATGGTACATTTACTTTCCAAGTAATTGGATTGTGGACGAACCTGCTGCTACTGTTCATTAGCCTGTAACTTCATAAGATTCTAACTCCATTTTCCTTTTACAACAGTGTAGTTTGGAAATTTTCCATGAAGTTGAGAGTCACTGAAATTAGGAGTATATGGCTTTATACTGCCTTTGGTAAAACAGTATCCTGTTCATCAACAAAAGCATCACGTCATTACCATGGAGTGACGATAAGGGCTGGACAAGTCACTTGACATTGCTCATATATGTTATCCTTAGTTAACATGTCTTTTCTTTTGAAAATTATCTCACTGTGTTATTGTTAAAGTGAAAGATAGATGCTTAATGTAAAAGACTTTAAAAACTGAAGAAAACAAGATGTATCAGGCAGTTCTTGTCAGTGATCCTCATTGTTACCTCTTTTCTACAAGTATAGACATTTTATGTGTTGGAAATTTTTGTGTAAATATAAATCATGTTCTGTTTTCTTTTCATGTTGCTTTATAAACCTTTTCTGTATTTTTAAAGTTCAGCAAAACTAAATTTTATAATGGATGCCCACTCTTTATTTTAATGGATGCTTTATGATATAATCATCCATTGCTGGACATTTGGATTGCTTCCAAATGTTTGGTGCCATAAATAATGGCATGATATGGTCTCTTCACATAAATCTTGTCCTCATTTCTTATAATTTCTTTATGAGAGATTCCCAGAAATGGAATTGCTGGGTCAATGAAAATGAATATAGTTAAGGCTTTTTGATATCTTTCCAAATATGCTTTCACAATGGCTTTGCAGATTTTTATACTCAACTTGAGTTTAGAGCTGGTCTTTCTCATAATACTCTGTAAGATTTGCATGTTTAAATACATTAAGTAATTGCTCATTACTAGGCTAATATTTACTAAATTGAATACAATCATAATATAAAAATGCATTTCATTAAAAGTAAAATTGATGCATATTATATTGCTACATTAAACATATTGATGATATGCTATTAAGCAAAGTACATGATATGATATATATTCCATCAATACAAACATACATGCACGTACAAATTGCATGAAAAGCATGATAGGCAATAAAATAAAAACTAACACTAATGGGATAGCTCAATAACTGATAGTTGGCTGTGTAGTTAATAGCAGAATATTATTGAGGCCTTAAAATCCATTATTTTAATCCACTTTAATAGCTGTGTGATAGGTTTCCTAACTTGAGGAGTTAATATAAAAAGATCTTGTAATCTTAGAAGATGCTATTATGGTTCTGGAATTTATTGTAAACTTAGTTATCTAGTTTTAAATCTGCATTAGAAAAATTAGCATAGTGGTAAAACTCTTCATCCCTAAATTTTGCAAAACTGCTATATATTTTCATCACAGAATAATACAAAAACATACATTTAAGGGAAAACATAGTGAATAAGCATTTTATGACTTATTATTAGAGAAATAACCAAGAATCAAATATAGAATCTATAGGTACACAATAAATGCACTCCTCTCTTTCTCTCTCTCTTTCTCTCTGCACACACACACTTACACACACACACACACACACACACATACACACACTCACACACACACTCACACACACACTCACACACACACATACACACACAAGGAGAAACAAAAATATGTTGAGAAGCAAAATGAAATTTTCATGTAAGTCTTGGTTAGCAAATTAAAATATAAACTATACAATAATATTTATTAAACAAAAGCTGAAGCTGAAGAATTGAGAATGTTTCTTAGGATCCAGTTCTGAATTTTTCTTTAATTGACTCTTATATAAAATGTTTGTTTATTTTAAAAAGTTATTAACCTTTCTATGAATAAAATATATTTCTGGAATTCCTTTTTTCTTACACACTCAGTTAATATAACATCTTCCATTGACATTACATGTTGAAATTGTTTATTTTAGCCAGGCTTGGTTATACACACTTAGAAGATCAGCACTCAGGAATTCAGGAGTTCAGTAATTTGAGGTCAGTTTCAGTTGGATCATGAAATCATAAGTTGTAGACCAACCTAGTTACACAGCAAGACTTTATGTATTTTTTATTTAAAAAAATTTTAATTGAAATGATATCACATTCCCTTTTTACTTTCCTCACTTCAGGCCCTCCTAGGTACCTCCCTTGATCCATTCTCTGATGCTCAGTCTTAAGTTTATGTCCTCTTTATCTTCTATTATTGCTGTCATACATATAAATACATATACATATATTCGAATACCAAATCCTTTTTGGTTGGTACATATATGATTTCAAGGCTAATAATACTGCATTGGACAAACAATAAGGAGGTTAATACTCAGGAGAGGAAAATTCCTCTTCTCCCAGCAATCATATGTTGCCTAACGCTCTTTGTCTAGGGGTGTGTCTCACAAAATTTCCCCCTATTTACATTAACATGTTCATTCATATTGCCATTTTTCTGTTCTTGTTTATGCAGCTATTCCTAGGAGACCGTGGGTTCACAACAGACTTTCTTCTTTCTGGATCTTAACACATTTTTGTGATGTTCCCTGTGCCATAGAAGCAGGAGCTATGCATTGGGTCTGGGCTCAGCATGAAATGTTGATATCTTCATTATGTCCATATGTGATCTTTCTGTGATATTCTCCATTTATGGTAAAGATAGGCTTCTTTGATGTGCAGTGGCCCTAACTTATCTGTGTATAAGGATGATTTAGGATTGTATAAGGAATTATGTTGGTCTAGCAAAAAGGTGGTACTCTGTTATTTACTAAGGTCTATGACTTCACTAGCTTCAAAAATCTGGCTAGGTTTACATTACCAGGCATGATTTCATTCTTGTTGAGTGAGTCTTAAGTCCAATTAGATAGTTGTTGTTTGCCACAAACATGTAGTGCCCCTGCCTTTATGTATACCTTGCCATGCTGGTAATTTTCTTGGTTCATAGGTTTCACAGCTGGGTAGGACTTTTTAATTGCTTCTGTCCCTTGGCAGCTTATATAAGCTAGACTGCAGAAAAGATACTTTCAGGTCACATACAGCTAAAATCACCCCAATCCTATGTTCTAAATAAGCAGTGTCTTTATCAATAGAAGACCACTCTCAATCCCTGACAGGCTACCAAGGCATACATTTATATTGTTTTGCAAGTCCCTTGAGGTACCTGACCAATGATTTGAAAGGAGGTTTCTAATACCTGGTATTATTTTTTGCTGTGTTTTGTTATATATATATATATATATATATATATATATATATATATATATATAGGCTGAATCAAATTAATAAAGTCAGAAATGAGCAAGGGAAAGATCTGAACAGATATCAAAGAAATACAGACTATTATAATGGAATATTTTTAAAACCCATATTCCATTATGTTAATAAATCTAAAAGAAAGTGATGTACTTTTTATTCATTCTAGCTGCCAAACTTAAACTAAGGGGAGACCAATAACAAACATACTCATAACAAAGACAAAGATTAGCATAGTAATAAAAATATTCTAACTAAAAAAATATCCAAGCCCAGATAGATGGACATAAGAAATATACCAGACTTTCAAAGAATTACAATCAATCCTTCTAAACTCCTTTAAAAATAAAAAGATATGGAGTATTCCCAGATTTCTTCAATGATGCCCAAACCATGTAAAGACACAATGAAAAAGTATTACAGACCAAAATTATACCCATGTGTTTCACCTGCACAAAAATTAGATTCAAGATGATCAAAGACCTCAACATGGAACCTTTAACACCAAAACCGCCAGAAGAAAACATAGGCATAAGATATAGGTATAAGAGAGGAATTTTTGAGCAGGACTCCATTTGCCCAGGAATTAAGGAAACAACCAACAACCACATACAACTAAAAAGTGGATCTAATGAAACTGAAAAGCTGTGTATGGCTAATGAAACCATCAGGTAAGTAAAGAAGAAACCCAAGAAAAGGAGAGAGTCTTTGCCCGGTATATACTTGACAGAGGATTAATATCCAGAACAAAGAACTCAGTATACAATGAGTCTAGGAAGCAACTAGAAATAAGCTAGAGATCTAAACAGAGGATTCTCAATAGAAGAAATAAAAGTAGCTAAGAAATACCTTTAAAAAAAAAGTGCTAATTCTTCTTAGAAACAACTAGGGGAATGGAACTAAAACAACTTTGAGACTTGTATCACCAGTGTCAGAACGGCTTAGATCAACAAAACAACTTACAGCTGATGTTGGTGAGGTTATGGAGAATGAGGAATATTCATCCCCTTGGCTGGAATGCAAATCGGAACAGCCACTCTGGAAATCAGTATGGCAAATCTTCTAAAAAACTGAAAAGTAAGTCTATTGTTTGATCCAGCTGTCACACTTGACATGTCCCACAGAAGCCCATGTCCTACTCCACAGGTACTTGTTCAACAATGTTGATTCCCCCCTATTCACAATGGGCAGGGAATGAAAATGATTTAAATGCCGTTTAAGAGCTGAACTGATGAGGAATATGTGCAACATATACACAAAAGAATACTATTCAGCTGCAAAGAAAATTAAAATTAAGAAATTTGCAGGTAAATGGTTGGACCTAGAAAATATTATGTTGAGTGAGTTAACTTAGACCCAAAACTCAAAGGTCACGTGTTCTCTCTCATCTATGGTTCCTAGCTTCAAATCCTCAGATGTGAGTACACAACATGAAGTAACCACAGAAACCAGAGAAGTAAACAGAGATGGAGTGTGTGTGTGTGTGTGTGTGTGTGTGTGTGTGTGTGTGTGTGTGTGGTGTGGGACTAGAAGGAAATTATTTTATATTTACCTAAAATTGTGTTTTGAACAATATCTTCAATAAAACATTTGTCTTTAATTTCCTGTGTGTACTTAAATTTTTTATTGAGTTCATAGTTTATATGATTTTCATTTCTCCTCCCCCTCCAACACATTATGTAATGTTTCAGGTTATTGCACTAACCTTGTATACACACATGCACACACATTCATGCACTCCTGCACACACACAGTGTAAACCAATCTTGGATTTTATTAACAAAATAGAGAGAGGAGATGGTAAAGTTAGAGACTAAGAATGATTCTCATGAATAGTCTGCCTCTCAAATACCAGGGCTGAAGTGACTTCCTTCACTACATGTGCCAAGAGAAGCATTGTCCTCTGGATATTTGGGGTTTTATTCTGCCAAATGTCTGGCTAGGCACATCATGAGATTGTCCTGCTTGATTCAGCCCTCTCTGGATTCTTGCTGTTGTAGACACATTTTAATTTCACAGTCAAAAGAAGGAGCTAAATTTGATATACTTTTCTTTTTCTAGCAAGATGTGCTTGACACAGTCTGCTTGTTTTTAAGTCTTTATCTTCAAACTCTTGCTCCAGCCAGATTCTCAGAGCTCTTCCTGCTTGTCTTTTATGTTACTTCATGCTTTACACAAGTAACTTTTGAAAAGATGCTATTCCTAAACTGGTCATGAAACATACTTGCATCTTATTTTTAAGGGAAAACTTAAGGGTGATTATTATTTCTTTTTTTGTTTGTTTGTTTTTCGAGACAGGGTTTCTCAGTGTAGTTTTGGTGTCTATCCTGGATCTTGCTCTGTAGACCAGGCTGGCCTCAAACTCACAGAGATCCTCCTGGCTCTGCCTCCGGAGTGCTGGGGTTAAAAGCATGCACCACCACCGCCCAGCGATTAATGTCTCTTACTAAACTTATAAAAGGATTATTTCTTCTGTAAGTTTAATAAAAATAATTGATAACATAACAGTAGTAAAATGAATTCAATTAGAAAATAATTTCTATTGTAGTAACCCAAATTTGATTCTTTGCAATAATGCTTTCCCTCATATCTTATTGAAATTTTAATTGACTGCAATTGTTCTTCTCATTCAGTCTAATGTTTGGTGAATCATCACACTATTTTCAGAAAGTAGGCTCATGAAATTATTTACAAAATCTCAAGGTTAAAGAAATGGTTTTAGAATCTATTATCTGTAGTAATTTAGAAAGTATGTGTATTTGGATAATAAATTTTTCTTTGATAAAAGAAAATATTTCAGGTTGAAAAATGAAGAATAGAGTGCTGAAAGATACATTTAATAGCCTAGAATAGACTTATATTTCAATAAATTCATTTTAACTTTGAGAAAAGAGAAATTAATTCAAAAGATAAGGGAACTCAATACTATTTTCTTCATTTTATTTCTTTACATCATAATTTCTCCCTTTCCTTTTGTATTTTATGCAAAATCCTAGCCCATGAGAAGGTGCTACCAGAATTCAGGTAGGTTTTTCTCCTCAGTTAATCTCTGTGGGAAGGATCGAGGAGGAGTGGAGGAGTGGAAATCAAGATCAGAATATATTGTATGTAAAGAAGACTACTTTTCCCAACATGCATATGCCAAAACAATGAGCAGTGATTCATATGATTATGTAAATGGTTATGCAAATTTGGCTGACTCGTTGAAGAGATTTTTGTGTTATAATGGAATTCTGTAAATGAAACTATGTATATTAAAACACAAGTACTTTTATTTGTATAATTATGAATCAGTAAGTTATATATTCATTATATATTTAATTGCATGTTTGTAATAATTACATGTTTTCATATATATACATAGATAAGAATTAATGTAAATCATAAGAGTTCCTATGTGAAGTATTAAATATTCTCTCTGGTTTTTAAATGTGGGCCTTTCTCTTATTTATTCTTGAAAAACACTTTGGGACCTTAACATGATTTTTTATGGACCCTAATCATAATCATATCAAATTTTCAATCAAAAAAGTTGTTTTATTACAACCAGAAGATGAAGAATGTGAAAGACTGGTTACTGATGAAAATGATCTATTTTTTCTCTCCCTAATGACTCTATTTATCAGCCTTTCCTGAAACTCCTGTAATATTTTTGTCTACCTGGTGAAAATAAAGTTCAGCTTTTGTTTTTGAAAAATGTTTCTCTGCTACATTGACATTTCACCCTTGAGGAAAATCACATCATACTGAGCATATGCTACAGAAATAGAGCATCCTTGTTAACTCTGTGTAAATGTGCTTTTTGCAATACTGAGAAAGAAAATCACAGTGATGTGTTTCAAGCATATAGATGACCAAAAAATAAGCTCAATTGCAAATACATTTTTTTATAAAAAGTGAACTACACTAAATTTGTTTTTATGACTAAATTATATATCAAAATTCCTTCATGAAGATTAATGATCATATAAGAATAAACCAAACTAACTTGTCTTATATACTGACCTGTGAATTTGGCCTAAGTTGAACTTTCAACAAATATGTCTTGTAATGAAAATTTAAAACTATAAAGCCTAAGAAGAGGGACATGGGGTACTGTGGAATGTCATTCTGTATGCTGTGAATGTGTTATGCTCTGATTGGTTGATAAATAAAATGCTGATTGGCCAGTAGCCAGGCAGGAATTATGGATGGGATAAGCAGACAATGAGAATGCTGGGAAGAGGAAGGCTGAGTCAGGAGTCACCAGCCAGACACAGAGGAAGCAAGATGTGAAGGCAGAACTGAAAAAAGGCACCAAGCCACATGGCTAAACATAAATAAGAATTATGGGTTAAGAGTAAGAGCTAGTCAGTAATAGGCTTGAGCTAATGGCCATACAGTTAGTAAATAATATAAGCCTCTGTGTGTTTACTTGAGGCCGAGCAGATGTAGGACCAGCAGGTGAGAAAGATTTGTCCTGACCATGGGCCAGGCAGGACATAGGAAAACCTCAGCTACAATGGGGAGTTACACACCACACAGTATGCAGCTCCAGCAGAGGCTTCTGACCCTATGTTGCTGTCCCTGACCTCACAATGAGCTCCACAATTTCAGGGAAAGCTGAGACTTGGACAGAAGCTGAGCAGACACAAGATAGCACTTAACTCTCAATAGGACTAGCAACATAGCCTCTGGCCCTGAATAACACCCCAAAGAGGAAAATGACAGATGAGCCCTGCCTGACTTAACACACTATTGGTCATCACAGGAAGGAGAACTGAGGTTTTTCTAAATTAAGAATAAAAATATATAAAAAGTCAATCAACATAGTAAAAACAAATATGCACAAATAAAGGCAAAATGAAAAACCAAAATAAGACATCTTCCTTAAAAATTGCTAATACTACAGCAGTGTGAATGTTCTGAAGGAATTTCTAGACATGTAATTTAAAAGAATGATTATAATTATGTTCAAACTGCTCAGAGAAAACATGACAGCATTCCCAGACAACAATAATAGGGACTTAAATGAAGTAAGGAAGTCAACAGAATGTATGGATATAGAATGCAATAAAGAGAGAGAATGAATGAAGGAAAACCAAACTGAAATAATGATGGAAATGAAAAACTTCATAAGCTAGATCGAAATATCAGTATGTCAGATACTGTCATAGGCCCATAATTCTGTATTTTTTTCTTTGAAACAGTTCACTTGTTCAATAGCTCATAGTGGAGTTGACGTGTAGTATTACATCAGATAAAATCTTTAAACTCGATAAAGAAAACCATTAATAAAGAGATGACACAGCAGAATGGCACAAAATCTTTTCACTCACTCATCCTATAAGGATCCAGAATATACATAGATAAAATTCAAAAAATTAAATACCAACAAACAATCTAATCATAAGTGGACAAATGAGCATTTTTTTCAAAAAGAAATATAGTTCACAAAAGGTCAATATATATGTGAAAATTGTCCAATATCCTTAACAATCAAAAAAACAGATATGAAAACCAAATTGATATTCTATCTCACCTTGGTTCAAATGACTATCATCATGAAAATGAACAAACAAATAAAAATACTGGTAAAAATATGTGAGGAAGAACATCCGTATACTAATGGCAAGATATAAATGAATCCAGCTACTATAGAAATCAGTGTGAAGGTGACTAAATAACTGTCATGTGAGATATATATATATATATATATATATATATATATATATACTAAATTTGAGTATATATCGGAGGAGATAAAGTCAAAATATGTCAGAGATGCCTGCACATCCACACATATTATAGTATTATTCACAATATCCAAGTTACAGAGTCATCATAGGTACCCATCAAAGGATGAGTACATAAAAATGTTTAGGAAGTATCATTAAGCTATAAAGCATGAAATATTGTCCTTGCCAGAATATAAACGGAACTGATAATCAACTTGTTAATTGAAATAAGCTAGACTCAGAAAGATAACTATCATATAGTGGTATTCTATTTGTACTGAAATGTGATTTTATTTGTATGTTAATAAATAAAGTTGCCTAGGGGTCAGAGCTATCAGCAAGCCATAGCGAAAGCCAGGGCGGTGGTGGTGCACGCCTTTAATCCTAGCACTCGGCAGGCAGAGCTAGGTAGATCTCTGTGTGTTCAAAGATACAGCCAGCATTGGAGACACACGCCCTTAATCTCAATACCAACCATAGAAGACTTGGAGGTCTGTACAGAGAGGCAGTGACGAGGCAGTCACGTAGTTGGGTTTACAACCAATGAGAAGGAAGAACAGAACTCTTATTTTAAAGGCGAACGCATAGGGAGGAGTTCCTTTTCGGAGAGGTCTCTTGGCGGAAGAGGCTAGCTGGCGGAAAGCGGGTAAGACTCTTAGCTCTGACCTCTTGGCTTTCATCTTTACATTGGCTCTGTGTCTCTTATTTAATAAGGCAGCTGGTTACATCAACATTTGGCGCCCAACGTGACAAGAATCCATAAGAAACCGCTTGACTCGGCTTGGCTGCGGGTCCGCCGCTGGTCCGGTCTCCCGCCTTGGTGGTCGGCTCCGGACGGCCGGCTCTCTAGCCGGGGCCGAGTCGGTTTGGCCTCAGGCCCCAAGCGGTTAGCTTAAAAGCCAGTGCTACAAACAACTCAGGCCTGCTCTGCCGAACCGGGTCCCTGTCTGTAAGGCCAACACAC
>CABHPR010117035.1:5423-28374 GCA_902168415.1 Peromyscus melanophrys
TGTGTGTGTGTGTGTGTGTGTGTGTGTGTGTGTGTGTGTGTGTGTGTTGGTGCGAGTGTTTACCACATGTGTGCAAGTGTCTGCAGAGGTCAGACCCTCCCCCTCAGGAGCTGGAGTCACAGGCTGCTGTGAGCCACTGGACATGGGTGCTAGGAACTAAACGTGAGTCCTCTAGAAGAGCAGCAAGCCCTCCTAACCGCCCAGCTGCCTCCCCAGCCCCCAAATGTTAGCTCTTTCGTTACTGTTCTCCAGTTCCTTGGTGCTGTGCTCATCTTTATTTTCCAGTTGATTTTTTTTTTCCTTTTTTTCTCCAGTTGAGACAGTTTGTATTGTCCTGACTTCAAGTTCACAGATTATTTTGTATTTTACCCCGAGTACGTTCTCAGGTCCACAGAGAAAATTTGAACTTTGCCTCCTGTGCTTTTCAGCTCCCTTTTCTACTTGTTCTTTGTTGTATGTTTTATTTATTCATGGTTTTTTTTTTGTTTCAGAGTACTTATGATCATTTATTGGAGTATTTTATGATTGTTGCCTTAAAGAATTTCTCATATTCTATCATATGATTAATTGTCTCATTGTCTTTTCAAGTTGTGATTTTTCCTGTTGGGATGAATACTTCCAGCTGGATTCTAGTTCTTTTGAAAATGATGTTAGAAGATCACTCTAGGCTCTAAAAGCCTTTTGTCTTAGCCAACTGTCTTTACTGTGGTGTAGGTCCTGGTGCCTTTGTGAGCTGTGGTTTCAGTCACAGTTTTCAGTTCTTGCAGTGGAACCACTGTCTTTAGGAGCAGAATGGGTTTCTCTTACCCATTTAGGAGAGGACACAAGGCGCTGGGCGTCTGGGGGCAGAGGCTGCTTCTCCCAGACCACTGCCTGAGATTGCTGGTGAGAAATTGAGAACCTAAAGATGGAATTAAACTGTGAAACTTTGGATGAAAGTCAGAAGAGAAGAGGAGCAAGGGCTGAGTCCTGCAACTCACCAACACCGAGAAGTCGGAGAGAAGGGAGGAATCAGTCAGGAAGATTGGCCTGGGCCAACAAATGCTGGAGGAAGTCAAACATGAGAAAGAGTGGGAAAAGGAGGAGGTTTGCAAGTCAACACTACAATGAGTGCAATTAAAAAATAGAGGCAAAAGATCTGAGTATAATCAGTACTCCAAAAAAGATATACACGTGATCATCAAGCCCTCAAAAGCAGGCTTAGCATCATTAGTCACCAGGAAAATACAAATCAAAACATAATGAGGAGCAGGAGAGATGGGATGTCGGTTACAAACAAGCACTGCTCCTCCAGAGAAGTTCCCAGCACCCATGTCACGTGACTCACAACTACCTGTAACTCCAGTTTAGGGGATCTGAAGCCCCTTTTTCCTGCCTCCATGGACACTTGTGTTCATATGCACATACCTCCTCCCACATAATTAAAGATAAAGCAAATGTAAAAATATAACTATCATTGTAGTAAGATACCACTTGATATTGATTTAGATTGTTATAATAAAAATTTTGATAGTAACAAATGTTGATGAGGCTGTGAAGAAACTGGAACACATTGCTGGTAGAAATACAACATGGTGTAGCTGCTTTGGAAACCTTTGGTAATTCCTCACAAAGTTAAGCACAGAGTGAGCATATGACTCATTGGTCTCACTTGTAATTCATGCCCAAGAGAAATGAGCACATGTACCCCCAGAAACCCTACTCATCAGCCGACACTGTAGCACTGTTCATAACAGCTAAAAGTGGAAGCCACTCGAAGGTCTGCCGACTGACGAGCGAGTAAACCAGACGCATCATATCCACACAGTGGGTTGTTATCCAACAATAAGAGTTGTAAAATCTCCATGAAAGCTTCATGAGCAAATCTTGAAAACATCATGGTGTGTAAAGGAAGCCAGTTAAGAGGCCATGTGCTCCAGCTTGTGTGAAATGTGGAGAGGCAGATCTAGAGAGAGAAACGTTAGCTTGGTGCCTGCTTGGGCTGGGGCTTCTGGAGAAAGTTGGAGAATGGCTGCTAATAGGTCTACAGTAGAAATGTGGTTTGTGAAGAAAAGCATCGTTTAGCAGCAGCTCCTGCGTAGTGAGCGCCGTGCATGAGAGGAACCACAGCTGCCAGTGCGGCTCCGTCAGATGTTGTCAACACTCACGTATAACACACGCCAGTGCTGCTCTGACGAACGTGCTGTTCTCGTCGCTGTTGTGTGCAGAGCACAGCTCACCTGCAAAATACTGCTAGAAAGAAATGGGTAAAGATGTTTGCTGTTCCCTGAAAAGATACTGAGATTTCTTAGAATGTCATTTTCATTCAGGGTGGGCCTAGTTTTATGACAGAAGGCCCTCAGCCTCCTTAATCTCCTGTGATGAACAGGCCGCTCCTGACAGTATCTCCCCATCCATTTGCATGTGATTTAATTCACAGAGATCCATCCTGGGTCAAAGGCTGTAGAATGCTGATTCAATGTGAATTAGTTTTCTTTCCCAAAGAGCTAACCTGAAGCTTAATTCAGGTTTTATCAGTAATGACCAAGATTTACCTATTGTCACTTTTTTTTTTTTTAATGAGAAAAGGTCTAGTTATGTAGTCCATTCAGCCTAGGCCTCAGTATCTTGTCTTAGCCTCCCAAATGCTAGGACTACAGGCATATACCAGTACAAATCATGTCACTTTTTTTTTTTTCCAGGCACTGGGAATTGAACTCAGGGCCTGACCCATGCTGGGCAAATGCTCTACCAGTGGGCTGCCTATCTAACCTTTATTACATCACTTTTTATCTGAGGCTTTCTATGACAGGGAATTTTAACCCATCAAAATGATTCTCACCAAACATAACCATACCAGTTATACTTACAGCTTTTTTAAAGGCCATTTTTAAAAGACTTGCTTTTCAAAGCACCCCTTTGATGTGCCTAAGAACCCCTAATTAAGACACTTAAATTCAGAAAACACCAACATAGGAACAAGTTAGTAATTTGCTGGTGTCTGACAGACATCTGTCATAACATGCATATTCATGAAGGCTCTGTGTCCACCCACCTCTTGGCTGGCCAGGAGCAGCTTTGTACAGTGGGTGGCTATGGGGTCTACAGTCGGCCTGCCCCAGCCTGTACCTCGCATCCTGCTGACTTGCTGTGTGGCCCTTTACAACACATGAGCTAGCTATTCTGTGCTTCAGTTCCCTCGTTTATAAACCCAGGCAACTACAGGACTGTTGAGGTTTAGTGAGTTAATGGCTTCATTTCCAGACCTCTTTGGGGTAGTGGTAATATTTATTTTTCTATTTAACAAAATTGTGGGAGTCTTCCAGAGTCCCACTCTGACCTGCTTTGACCTATTGAAGGGTTCTTGGGTGGAGGAGGGAGAATGAAGAAATATTAGGTAGAAAGATAGACTGACCTAGACGATGAGGAAAAAGACAGAGACACAGATAGCTTCAGGAGGGCCTGGGTCAAGGCCCAGCTGCACTAGGCATTTATTCAAAAGGGCTTTTTATATCAATGCCAAGGGGAGCAGCAAAAGACCTCCTGCCATTGCAAGATCAAAGCACACCATACAGCCAAGTGTAGAACCTTCAAACACCTGATAACCACACCCATGGTCAAATCATCCCATTATGCAGCCCTGCTGGGTAGAGCAAGCCCAGCTTCTCTGACCCTGAGTAAGTTCTCACTAGGAAGCCTCTGTGGGTCTTCACACAAAATGAAGCGAATTTCAATGAACACATTATTAAAAAGAATAGACTCATAACTTTTGTGCCTTTATAAAACTGAAAATGCTCTTCGTTTAAGATCTGGAAAAGTAATATAAACTACACCAGACTGAACACATTTCCTCTCTCTTTTATTTTGGCACAGTGTGGTATGTCAAGAAGCGTGTGCTGTCATGCACAATTCATATTTTATGCCTCATTGATATGATCTATTTTCTTAACCATAAAAATGTCATCAAGAGGCCAGATTTCACCATTTAAAAGTCATATTAATGTCTTAGAATTAGGGAAGTGTGAATTTTGATGCATGATTGGGAAATAAAACGGATCATTGACTTGTCTCGACCAAATCACCTTTTCTCAACTTGCTGAAAAGTGATGTTTGTCTGTGAAGAGCGGGAGTCAGTTTGACAGCTTATGTTGTCAGGGGCAGGTAGATCGCTCTGCCGCCTTCAGAGCTAGCCGGTGACCCGTCCTCTCCCCACCGCGTGTGCATGTTTTCTTTAAAACAGTAGTTTAAGTTCTTTTGACAATTTCATATACGTATAGAACATACCATGTCCAACTCAAGTCTCCCTCTCACTGTCCCGCTGGTTGGTGACTTTCCACTGTGTTTTTCCTAAGTTAGTATCTTCAGGTCAGTGGTGGAGGGCAGTTCTGTGATCTGCTGAAGTTGTGGTGTTTCCTGGGGTTTTGCAAGTTCATCTCGTCGTATGTTGTCCATGAGTTTCGGGCTATAAATCCAGCGAGAACTCTGTGTCTTATGGGAAGCATCATGTCATCTGAGCAGCTATAATCAGTTCGTTTTACGTTTAAAGTGAAATGTGGTGTTTGGCTGTTACAAGCAGAGTCTTGGAGGCTCAGGGACATTTGTGTCTTCCAGGTGCCCTGGTGGGCATGTCTGTGGGAGATAGGAGGGAGTCTCGGTGTTACACACATGGGCTTCCTGCAAGTGAGTCTTACTATGAACCCTGTCACCCACTCGCCTGCTCCCTCAGGCTGGGGTCTAAGGATACATAGAGAGTATATATGGGGGTTCCTCCATGCTCCCTGAAATAAGGGGAGCTTGGATGTTGTGAAGAATTGGCTGTCCATCAGGATGGAGAGAGTGTCTAGGAACCACAGGGAGCAAGCTGTACCTGTTGACCAGGAATTCAGCTCAAGAAGACTCGTAAGGCTTTTCTGTACCTGTTATGTAAGCTGTTGCTACTATGTGAAGACAAAACAGAATGAAATAAACCCTGTCCCTGCCCTGAGAAGGAGTGGACCGCTGCATGGATGCAGCGCCATCCTGAAGGTGGACAATACCTGGTTTCCACCTCATCAAAACCAAAAGGGTTCCTTAGCAACTGTCCAGACTGTGGCTTCAGGAAGCCGGGGACAGTGTCGTCTTCTGTCCGCCTGTGATGTTCCTTTCTCACCTAACGCCTTGTACAGTGTTTAGCCTACAGCAGATGCTCAGTAAAGGTTTTGCAGTTTGTGTAGAGTGAACAGAGGGTGAACCTGGATCAGCTGTCCTTTGTCGGGGTACAGAAACAAAAGAGGAAGCAAGTTGCTGTGAGTCGGAATCTCTGCATGGAGCAGGCCTGTTTTAGCTCCGCAACTAGAGGACGGGTTCTGACACCAGGTCATAGGCAACAGACTAACTATTCGGTAGCAGTAACACAATTAGAAAACATGGATTATGTTTGGAACAACTTGCTATTAATAAATATGCTATGAAATCACCACAGGGGTGTTTCTAGCACAGAGATGGGTAGATGCTTCATCTGAGGGCAGGTTTACCCCCACATGGGTCAGTGCCTTCCACATCTCTCTTCATCTGAGGCCGGTTAACCCATACATGGGTCAGTGCCTTCCACATCTCTTCTTCTGAGGGCAGTTTACCTGTACACGGGTCAGTGCCTTCCACATCTCTTCTTCTGAGGGCAGTTTACCTGTACACGGGTCAGTGCCTTCCACATCTCTCTTCTTCTGAGGGCAGTTTACCTGCACACAGGTCAGTGCCTTCCACGTCTCTCTAGTTCCCTCTCCTTACTCCACTTTACTGTTCTTGCGTTTGTGGGTCTGGGAATGGAATGTAGGACCTCATACATGCTAGGCAAATGCTCCACCACCTACTCCTTGACATTTATTACATCTCGGTGCCTTCCTCCCTGGCTGATCTTGGGCTTTTTATGTAGCTGAGAATGAGTTTGAACTTCTCTGATTGTTGGAGTCCACTAGGTTTCCTAGTGGCTGTACCCAGCAGGACTGCATGGGAGGTTGATATGACCACAGGCCTGGGTACCAGTGTTTGTGAGGGTCTAACTAGCAAGGGGGAGGTCTTTTGCTCCACCCCTTGGCATTGTTATAAATAGACCTTTGGAATAAAGTTCTGGACCCGTTTGGATAAGGATCCAGGCCCGCCAGAGTCTATCCTGTGTTTTCTCTCTGCTTCTTAACTCTCTAAGTCTCTTATCCCTCATTCCTCAAGAGTTTTGGGGTAAATAAGTGTGGGGGCTGGTCCCCTACATCTGATCTGGCTGCCTCCACCTCCCAAGTACTGGAGTTACAGGTACGGTGTGGGGATTGAGCCCAGAGACTGAGCCCAGAACTTTGTGTGTGGTAAGCAAGCACTCTACCAGAGAGCTGTGTCCTCCGTCCATGTTTTGCTTCTGAAGCTCTCTGGATCCTGGCTTCTCTCCTCTCTCGCTCTGCTATCCTGACTCGGCTCTTGACAACTCCTTTCACAGTGGGTTCATCAGTCTTCACTTATTTCCAGCTTCCACTCTCACCTCACCTTGTTTGCAGTTGGCTGAAGGTCAGAATCCCTAAGGGTGAGATGAGACGTCGGCCATCTTTCAAGGGTCCGCCTACCATATTCTCATGGCTTCCAAGGAGAAGACCAGAGCAGGCCAGTCAGGCACACCTTGGTTAGCATCTTCTAGTCACTTTCTTCCCTCTAGTTTCAGAATAACAGCCATTTTCCTGACAAGACTTCTGAGCCCTTCAGAGACTAGCCACTTACCAACTCCTCTTCTCCACCACCCTCTCCTCCTGCAGTTTTACTTTTTTAGAGATGGTGCAGCTCAGGTTGATCACAAACATGCAGTCCTCCTGCCTCAGCCTCCTAAGCGCTTACATCGTAGGTAGCCACAATGTCTGTCTGCCAACTTCTTGGTGGCGCTCTCTCCCACAGACTGTTCCACGCCAGTAGAGGCTTAGTCGTGCTCCTCGAGCATCCTGTGTTGTCTCTTGCCTCTGAGCCGTTTTCTGGTACAGTTCACAGTCCTCAGAATACCTTCCCTTCCTGCCTGGTCTGGCTGCCTTCTTCCCAAGATACCCAGTGTTGCTGCTCAACACTGTCCCTGGCTGCTGCCCTCTACTCAGTGCTGTGTTACAAAGACCACGTGAACCCCGAGCTTAAGGCCAGGGGCTGTGCAAGCAATGGTCTTTTAATCCATAGGACTGAGAAGTCCTGGGCTGAGCATGCTGTTTTCCCAGCAAACGTTGAATCACTCCACTGTAAACTCCAACACTTCTTTTCCAATTTCCCATTTGATGATATATTTTTCTACAATTGCAGATTATTTGATTGGAAAGGTCTCTAAAACATTTTTATTTTCTTTTCCTTTTAATTTGCACCACAAATAAAACAGATAAAACAGAAAATACACTAAATATGTTTTCTTTCCAAACAGTCAGGGGCTGTGAGCAGGCAGCATACGCCTCAGAAACATACGCAGGGATAAAAGCTGGACTAGGGAGGAGCAACACTGGGGGATGAAGCGCTTCCTTCTGGAATTTTCTCTCAGTCTCTACTTAGGGAAAGTAATGTGATAAAGTGATCAGTGGGGGACACTTGGTGGCTTACCAGAAAGCCCTGGCTCACCCACAGCTAGGACTCTGCCTTTGGTCACCTTGCAGGACAAGGCCATTGTAAAGTCAGAGGGTTTTTCTGTCCAGGAGAGGTGAGAGCCAGGGTGTGGTGGCACATGGGAAGCCTGCAGGAGGGAAGCTCCTGGCTGCTGAGTCAGCCCAGGGCTTGCAGGCTCTTACAGGGCAGCAAATACCTAGGATCATGGTTCATGCTGAGAAGAGAAAGCTAAACAGAAATTATGTCTTTGTGCGTTAAAAAAAGGTTAATCCTATTTCTATACAATTGAGAATATATATACAAGCAGCCGGGGAACTGGCAAGCAAGGAAGGAAATGTGGATTAATTTTATTTGCAAATGAAATCACTCTATTCTAATCAACTCACAAATAAAAACATCACAGAGCAGGTTTCAGGAAGCTACTTAAACATTTGCCCAGTTCCAAATCTCAGTGAATTTCCATGCAGTTACAATGGCCATGCTGGAGCTGCGAAACGTCGGTTTAACAGGTTTTACACTTTCACTAGTAATTACGTTTTTATTCACTTTTCTGCCATGACAAAAGAAAAAAAACTATGATGGAGTTGAAACTGGCAAAATAATAGTTCTATATCTTCTTTCATGACTCATGACCTTTTGCCTACATTCCATTCTTTTTCTGCAGGGTGGCCTTGCCACTCACCTATGAAATTACTGCCTTCTCCCCTCCCCTCCCTTTCCTTCCCCTCCTCCCTTTTCTCTCCTTCCCTCCTCTTACCACCTCTCCTCTTTAAAAATATTTTTAATTATATTTTTACTTTTTTTGTGTGTATCTGTGTGTGGGCACATGTGTAGTAGTTAGAAGACAATTTGTGGGCATCAGTTCTTTGTAGATGGAAGTTTTCCCGTGTCCCGCCTGGTCCAGCTGCTCAGTCCCAAGTAAACACACAGAGGCTTATATTAATTACAAACTGTATGGCCTATGGCTCAGGCCTCTTGCTAGCTCTTTCATCTTAAATTAACCCATTTCTATTGATCTTTATGTTGCCATGTGGCTGTGGCATTACCAGTCTGCTGGCATCTTGTTGCTCCTTGGGCAGTGGACTGGCATCTCCTCCACTCCTCCTTCCTCCTCCCTGTCTCTCTCCTTGGATTTCCCACCTGCCTCTAAGCTGCCTTGCCATAGGCCAAAGCAGCTTATTTAGTAGCCAATGAGAGTAACACATATTCACAGTGTACAGAGAGACATCCCCAGCGGTTCTTTCTTTCTACCACATGGATCCTGCGGATCAGACTCAGGTCGTTAGGACTGGAGCCAAGTGCTGTCCCCACTGAGTCATTTTTCTGGCTTGTCTCTCCTCCTTTTGAGACGGGGTCATATCTAGGCTGGACTAGAACCCACAGTGTAGCTCAGGCTGGCCTTGAACTCCAATCCTCTTTGCCTCAGCCTCCCCAGTGCTGGTGTTAGAGAGGGAAACTTACCATGTTCTTGGGAAGCATCAAGACTACTGCACTCATCTTTGGTTGTGAGAGCAGTCAGGCCTTGGAAGGAGACGAAGGCATAGGCTGGGGCTAGATGGGACCAGGCGTCTAGGGGCTAGTGATGTTCCTGGTCAGTAGGGAGGACTCACTGCCTATGGTTAGACTCTTGTGCTCATTGGAGCATTGTAAAGCACTAACAATATTCCTTGAGGGAAAGATGACTGATGTCCATCCACCCTACCCTGGCTTTCCACCAGGCTTCAGCTTAGAACAATGGTTCTCAACCTTCCTAATGCTGTGACCCTTTAATACAGTTCCTCATGTTGTGGTGACCCCCAACCATAAAACTATTTTTGTTGCTACTTCATAACTGATTTTGCTGCTGTTATGAATCATAATGAAAATATCTGTGTTTTCCGATGGTTTTAGGTGACCCTTGTGAAAAGGTCATTCAAATCCCAAAGGGATCATGACCCACAAGTTGAGAACCACCAGCTTAGAAGCTTATCTCTTCCAAGTGAGTGAAATATCTATAAACACATTCACCCCACATTCTGGGGACTCAGTGCTGATAGAACGTCTTCCCAAAGATCTGTACTTTAAGAAACTTAACTATGCTTAGTACGGGAGGACTACTTTTGGGGATTTCACCTGCAGAAATTAATGAGATAAACACTAAAGTGTTTAATCCAGGATATTTATCCAAACTTTGTTTATGATTGTAGAAAATGGAGAATAATCTCGATGTGTAATAAAGAGCCATTCACACACAGACATTCAAATGATGCCATAGGGTCATAGCCAAGCTCTGAGTATAACCATGGAGTATTACAAAGAAAAAAAAAGTATGTGTATATATATATATATATACACATAAATATGAAAAGACATATATACACCATTTTATATATATATATATGTATGCACAAAATATATGTATACACATACATACACATGATATGTATTTAGTATGATAAGATATCATATTGTAGTAAAAATAATTTGTATATAAACCAAGAACAAAGTTAAGGGAAAAACCCTAAAATGCTAGGTGCTTCTCTGGCTGGAGTTATTGTCTGTGATTTTGACTTTTTTCCATAACTCTCACTTAGATCATAGGTTTGTGTACCAGGCCTTTTCTTTTGGGCCACAAACCAGCTCCCAAACCGTGACACAGAGACTTTATTAGTTATGGATGCTCGGCCTAGCTTAGGCTCATTTCTGGCTAGCTCTTTTAACTTAACCTGTTTCTCTTTATCTACCTTTTGCCTCAGGGCTTTTTACCTTTCTTTCCTTCTGTCTGTCTTACCTTCACTGCCTCTCATGTCTGGCTGGCTGGTACTGCCTGGCTACTAGCCCTGGGCATGTCCCTCTCTTTCTCCTCATTCTCTTCTTTCTTGTTTCTTGTTTTTGTTCCTAGATTTCTCCTCCTACTTATTCTCTCTGCCTGCCAGTCCCACTTATTCTTTCTCTGCTTACTTATTGGCCATTTAGCTCTTTATTAGACCAATCAGGAGCCTTAGGCAGGCCAGGTGAAACAAATGCAACCCATCTTTACATAATTAAACAAATGCATCATAAACAGAAGTAACACACCTTTACACAGTTTAAGTAAGATTCCATAGCATAAACATATAACATGTCTTTGCTCAGTTAAAATAATATTCCGAAACAGACTTGGATTGGGCAGAGTCCTCATCTGAAGTCTGAGGATGAATCTAGTACTAACTCATGGGGTTGTGAGGAGATCATGAGTTAACACCAGGAGAACTCAGTCTGAGCTCCATGTTATCCGCACATTCTTCCAGATGCAGCTCTTGTTTGGAGTTAAGGAAACATTAAGTTTTTTTCCTTTTGGGAAAAAGGAAGAGTCCAGGGGCTGGGGAGATGGCTCAGTGAATAAAGTGCCTGTCTTTACGTGAGAGGAGCTGAGTCCAGATCCCCAGAACCCACAGGCACAGCAGCTGTGCATGTCTGTAGTCCAGCGCTGAGGAATGGGGGCAGAGACAGGAGGATCCCTGAGAGCTTGCAGGCCGGCTGGCCTGGTCTGCTGAGCAGGGGGCTGGGCCAGTGGAAATGCTCTCTCAAACAAAAGGTGGAAGGCACCCGAGGACTGGCATCCATGGGTATCCTTTGACTTCTACACGTGCACTGTGCATAAGCACACCACACCCTAGGTGCATTCATTCATGTGAGTGCCCATGCATTCATACACACACACACACACACACACACACACACACACACACACACACACACACACACAAACACACACACACACACACACACACACACACACACACACATACACACACACTGAAAGGGGACAAAGGAACAATGGTTTCTAGTAAGACTTGAGGGATGGATAGAAAAGCCACCTTGCAGCTGTCCTGGTGCCCCTCCATAATTTTTTTTTTTAATCACAGAGAGAGCTTGGCCTTCTGAGATCTTTAAATGCCAACAGAGTCAGAAAATATTCAGAAAATGGAAACTGAGTTTTTTAAAAGAGCATTTTTATCCCTTAGCAAATCTTGAAAACTAGCTTCTATATTTTCCCCTGTGAAACTTTCAAGATTCCAAATACATTTTGGCTTTAAATCATGGCTGTTTTCTTATTATTATTCACAACAAGCATATATAAGGAAAGGGCGAAGTTCAGGAGCTCTTCACGATGGTTCTAGCGAAAGCCTGGGCCAAGTCTGATGTGTCGGGGAGTAGCTGGGCCCTGGATCTCCTCTACCAGCGGTGTTCCGTGGGTCCTGCTCTCATCTTCATAGCCTTTGTTCCTGACCCCCGGGCACCCTGGGCCCTCTGCCAGCAGACTGTCCTCTCTCCCTGTGTCCACATCTGTCATTCCCTTCTCTTGGAATTCTCACTTCCCACTCACTTTTACACTTTCCTCTTCCAGGAAAAACAAACCAAACACCCTGCTTCTTCCTTAGTATGAGCAGCCATAGTCCTTGACCACCAGGGTGTTTTCTGTTCCACCTCTCTCCAACTGAGGAGTGAGCCCCCAAGCTACCCCTAGTCCAAACGTTCCAGACTTTAGGAATTCCAGATGGAGCGTCCTGTGCGACACTCTGTGCTGCGTGTGTTAAGCACCCTGAGACGGCACAGCTTCCTCACTGACCTGCAGCATCACTTCTCTCCCTGGCCTCCTACAATCCTCCTTGCTGAGCAGGTTCTCACCACCCTCTCATCACCTGCTGCTACCACGTTTTTTCTCAGGAGCTCCTGGAGAGGTGGATGGAGAAGGCAAGGGGAGCCAGAGCTGGGAGACTCCCTTTCGGGATCCATCTAAATGGCCAGACCCGGGGGGGCCTGGGCAGTTGAAATCTAGACTGTGGCTTTAGCAAAGGCTATGAGGTAGGTGAGAGACAGAGTAGCTGGGACAGTGAGCAGAGGCACAGGGAAGCCGAGCTCAATGCCCGGCTGAGGTGAAGTGAGGTACGCTAGGACAGAGCCCAGCCTTGTTGCTATAGAGGAGGAGTGGGCAGGGATGCGGGGAAGACAGCTGCTTTGTGAACTGCGTTGTAGAGGAAGACACGAGTCCACATTGCCAGGCCTGACTGTCTCTCAGCTCAGGGCCTGGGCAGAACTGGGCTTAAAGGTGTCTAGTGGTTCAGCATCCCCATGGATACCTAAATCTATGGATGCTCAAATCCCTTCCGAAAACGGAGAGCTGTTTGCATATAACCTGTGCATGGTCTTCCTGGAACTGTCTCTGTGATACCCAGTACAGTGTGAATGTTGCATTATCTGCACATGCTCAGTGCAGAGGCGGTGTTCCCCCCAGATCTGATAGATTTAATAATGGCTGATTGAATCTGCAGACGTGGAACCATGGACACGGAGAGCCAAGCACATTTGGAATAGGTTGGCCTGGCATCTTGCCTGGGCTGCCCAGCTTACTCCTATTGGTCGGTCACTATGGCAACAGCATAAGACCAGGTTTAAACTCACTACTCTCTAAGTTAGCAAGTCCCTCAGCTCTGGACACAGCTTCCTTCCACACAGTGACAACAGGCTCCTCCGCATGAGCCTCTGGGGATCTGGCCCCTGGGGGGTCCACACAAAGAGGACCACGCATATTGGGCCATTTGTGAAACTCACTCCCTCTGCTGGTTGTGGGTGCTTCCCATGGAAGGTCCTGACCCCAGCTTTGTCCTGGCAACAACATCTGTACCTTCTGACCCAGGGTAAGGACAGTCCTTAGGTCTTCTGAGGCCCCAAATTCTTTTCCATCATGGGAAAGCCTCCTTTCCTGGCCTACTGCCTTCTAAAAAGTTGTTTTTATCAAGCATGCTTCAGTTACTTGTTTCTAGAAGGTTCCCTGTCTCCTGTTGTGACACTGTGTGGCAGTCAGCACTGGTGGGACACAGTGTGACAGACGAGGATGCTTGCCTACAGGTGAAAGGTCCCCAGATCCCCAGGGCGCAGCTCTGGAAGAATGAAAGGAAATTATTGAGGTGACATGGCAGGGGTGAAGAATCCACTCAGGGGTGTGTGTGTGTGTGTGTGTGTGTGTGTGTGTGTGTGTGTGTGTGTGTTCCATCCCTACCTACCATTTTCCTTTGCCTTTCTCCTCCTCCTCCTCTTCCTCCTTGACTTTTGACAATCTCACAGTTTTCTTCCCACCCTTACATACGCCTTAAACCCTCCCCACTGTGCGGTTGTCTTTTAACAGAATGGGCGGCGGATTGATGAAACTGTAAAGCATATTTACTGTTTCCACGTAGTCATATCTTTGTATATAAATACTTCTTGTGCAGCATGAAGCATTTATGAGTCACCTCAAGAACCACGGTGCAGTTCCGTGGCAAGCACTTGAGCTCTGCATGCTGGCTGGGCTGGTTTTTCAGCTTCTGTTCAAGTGGATTGTTGCAGAGAAGCCAGCGTTGAGTGGAACGACCAAGCATCAAAGTCTGCTTGAGGAATGTGCCAGGTTATAGGTTTGCCTCTACAGTCTGCCGGGGACAAAGAGGCTGTGTTATTTAGCTTTCTCTTTTCCTTTTGTAAAATGTAATTTTCTTGTTTGTTTAGCAGTGGACCTCTCAACCCATGGGTCTCAACCCTCTAGCTGTGTCTAATATTTACATTCCAGCTCATAACAGCAGCAAAATTACAGTTATGAAGTAGCAATGAAAATAATTTTATGGTTGGGATCACCACAACATGAAGAACTGTATTAAAGGGTCGCAGTGTTAGGAAGGTTAGAACCACTGGTTAGTGTGTGTTTATATGTATGTGTGTCTGTGTGGTATACATGTGCCATAGAGCATGTATGGAGGTCAGAGGAGACTGCATGTGAGTCAATTCTCTTTCCTTTTTTTTGGTTTTGTTTTGTTTTGTTTTTTCGAGACAGGGTTTCTCTGTGTAGCTTTGGAGCCTATCCTGGACTAGCTCTGTAGACCAGGCTGGCCTCGAACTCACAGAGATCCACCTGCCTCTGCCTCCTGAGTGCTGGGATTACACGTGTGCGCCACCACTGCCTGGTTAATTCTCTTTCCATACTACATAGGTTCCAGGGATCAAACTAAGGTTGTCAGGCTTGTTGGCTGGTGCTCTTACCCACCGAGCAACCCCACCAGCCCAGATCTCTTTTTCTAAGTTGATTTCATTTTTTTCCCCTTAGATCAAAAATATCTTTTGATGCTAAGACCTTGTTAGCTTTTGTACTGTTCCTAAGGAATTTTCTTTGGCTCTAAAATTATTCCAGTAGCAGCAAGATATCTGTGTGCTGATAGCCAGGAGAAGGTTTGGGTCTAAACAGATGAGGATTCACCCTTACCATCCACATCTGTCCGTAGTGAGCACACCTGGTCACAGCCACGCTGGGCCCGGCCACAGGCTATCCTGGAATGGCTACCCACTACATACACTATCCGATGACACTACCCTTAGCATCCACACCTGTCCGTAGTGAGCACACCTGGTCACAGCCACGCTGAGCCCAGCCACACTGGGCCTGGCCACGGGCTATCCTGGAATGGCTACCTACTACATACACTATCCAATGACACTACCAATAGCAGCCACAACTTCCACCCTCTAACATTAGCCTCATCAGAAACAAAAGGAACGTTTCCCCATCTGCCCAGCTCCTGTGTTTCTGAATGGATTCATAACCGGATTGGGACGAGGGATGCATTCTCAGCAGACCCTTTTGAAAGCGCCAACAGTAAGGACTATTCCCTTACAGACGAGCACTGAAGCACAGAGGGATAAAGTGGCCCCACAACTTGACCTCTTCAGAGGTCACAGAGTCTGGTTCCAGATCCAACAGTCTCAGCTCTTACGACAATGCGCATAACACACTGACCACAAAACATGGAATGTTGTCTAACATATTGCTTTTCATGTATGTAAATGGGCTATTGTGTCTAGTTTGATGTTGTGTGAGCATACACCTCACATTACTGAAACCCCATCCATGTTCATCCATATGACTCTACTTTCTTGTTCTGATGGTTCCAGGGGTGGCATTTGTATAGTCATTAGTGAGACTGAATTTCCACATTCCCATGTTCTACTATCGGAGATAATATTACTATGGTGTAAAACATATTCAGGTGTAAATATTTTACCTAAAAGCCATACAAAATATTTAGAATTAGTATTGTATTTTTCTAAGAAAATATCTACTAACTAAGAATTATCCCCTCAGCCTCAAAAGCACAGGATCTTCTGCTGCAGCTATGGAAGCTTTTATATGTGGTGTTTGCCAGATGAATGGAATAAACCAACCCTGAGCTTTAGGAGAAAATCCCTTCTTACCTGTGTAGTATTTGGGGGGTAAGGAACACAGCTGCTTAGGGGACGAAGACAGAAAATTGAGAGGACTGCCAGGGGCTAGGTTTGACTCACGGAGAGTGAGCGGAGCCAGCCCTGGTGTGGAGGCCTGGAGTGACAGAATTTGGGGTTCAATCCACAATAGCCTGTCTCTCTTTTGTAGAATCCTCAGCTGCTCAGTAATGCTTACCCTTCCTCAGATGCAGAGCTCATCCCGTGGGTGGTGAGGCTGGACTGGGTTTTCTATGCTATTTGCTGGCACGGATGATGTTTCTCCCCACTGAGTCCCCTTCTCTGCCAGTGTGTGGGAGATTAAAACTGATCCCACACCTACCAGGATGCCTGGAGCCAATTCTCCTCGGGCTACTGGTTCTAGTTCCCCATTTATCCCATATCCTATGTGGTAAGTCTGTCTGGCCACCCTGCCCACCTCCTTGGCTCCTTTCTACTTTATGTCCCCTCTCTGGCACATCCTCATGTCTAAATATAACATCCCACAGATGGATTCTGGGCAACTGACCTCAACTTCTGACCAAGGCTCAGCTGGGCATAGACCCACTTCTGATATCCATCAGGTGTGAAGGGTGTGGAGTTCATGCCAAGTCATCTTCCTGCCTCCCGCTTTGCTACCCCAGAGCTTTCCTGCAGCCTTCTCACACATTGCCGTGCCATGAAGAATGCCTGCGGGGGGGGGGGGGTCTTCACAAAATCCAGGACAGCCAGGTGGGAACATCTGGGACACAGGCAAGTTCACTGGTCAGTAGTCCCCTGGGATGCCCTTCTTACAGTGGCAGGGACTTGTTTTATGCCAAACAAGCACACTCCTTAAGTTCTGGCCGCCTACCAGCACTGCCCTCATCCAAATAAAACGCAGGCCGTGTCCTGACTGAAGGCTCCGGGTGCCAAATGTTCCTGCCCGGGATAACCCAGAATACACCCTGCGTTCTCAGGGCAGACACTTCCTTAATTGCTTTTGTGAAGTTGGTTGTTAGTTTGTTTTTGAAGCAGATGTAGACATCTGATCAGAGAGCAATGGCAGAGCCGAGACCTGAAGCTTGAGCAGGAGTGTTAGCAGGCATCTTGGGGGCTGCGGTTAGGCTTCAGTGGGGGTCACTTGGAGCTGAGGGGAAGTGAGGCTCCTCTGAATGGGATATCAAGTAGACACCTGAGTGTATGGCTGTGACGTTGGCTGGAGGGAGACGTGGTTGTCAGTGGCATACGATGGAAGTGGATATAGATGGGAAAAGGATCTTGGAGAGTTCGAGGAGGGAAGGGGATGAGCTAGCTCATGACCTTTCAGAGCTACATGAGATAGGAGGGGTGTGGAAGGTGGGAAAGAAGGGGTGTGGCTGGAAGGAGACAGTTTTTCTCTTTTGTGAAGTGACAGACGCATTTAAAAGCTAATGGCCTGACTCCATAGAAGGCCAGGAGAGTGAGATTTGGATCACGGGATGAGCTTTGACAGTTTTTCCCTCCCCTGGTCCAGAGGGAAGCAGGGTAGGTGTGCAGATGCTACTGTAGTCAGATTTGTGTAAGGGAAGACATGTGTGTGTGTGTGTGTGTGTGTGTGTGTGTGCATGTGTGAGTGAGTGTGAGTATGCACGTGTATGTTTGCGTGTGCATAGTGATGATGTGACTGGTAACAGAGAAAAAGCAGCCTTCAAGAGCGGAAGAAGCAGAGATGGGATGCCGGGTGGGGGGTTGGGAAACAAAGACAATCAGGGTCAGGACCCAGGAAGCTGCACAGTCAGAACCAGAAAGGCAGCGCAAAGCCTGGAGTCCATCTTCAAGGTCACTGCTGAGGCTAGATGCTGCTTGCTGCCACTTGTCCTGATCACATGGTTTGCCCTGGGCCTAGATGCTGAGCTCAGTAGGCCCCTGCTGGGATCAGCCATTGTCCCCAGAAGCCAGACAGTGCTATCTGCCCTGCTTCTGGAAAGAACCTTTTAGTGTCTTTACCTTTTTGTGTTTCTTGCTCTAGATGCAAAGTCTTGGAAGGAGACATCAGTGCACTGAGCCCAAGGCATGGGCCCATCTGCCTTCCCTGTAGGGAGCTGGGAAAATTGGCACCTGAAGCATTTCAAGTAGGAGTCACATTCTGTTCACAGAAACGTTCAGGTGACAGGAAGGACATTCAGGTTTCCAGAAGTCAAACAGAGGAAGGACAGATGCCTGAAATATGGCCTGTCTCTAGCCAGACTCTGGGCAGGTGCTGAAGGACCCCTGTGTGGCACCCACATACCCAGAGGACAGACTCCGAACCCCAGAACTTGGCTGCAATCTTTCTCAGAGATCAGGTGGATGCTGTTGTATGGGCTTGTCATTGTAACAAGCAATAGGACATCCTGTGGCAGACATCTGTAGTCCTAGCACTTGGGAGGTAGAGGCAAGAGGATTAGGAATTCAAGGCCAGCCTGGACTGCACGAGAACCTGACCCCCCAAATAAATCAACTAAACGAGTCTCCACACTCTAGAGGCTTTAGTATTCAGGAAGTAAAGATAGTACAGGTCAGAGGACATTCTAGGAATCTTTGATCTGAGGCTGGGCTGGTTTGAATCATACTTCATGTGACAGCCGATTCTCAAAATAAACACACTGGTAAAACTGAAAATGCTGAGCCAGCACCTTTGGCCATTATTATGCCTTCTAGAAATACACAGATGTCAAAAATACACAGCTGTCTCCAGACCTTCATCTCCTTCCTGTGTTGAGGTGCTCCGATGTAGACACACCTATTTACTGTGACATCACTTGAGTAATTGACTCCTTAATCCTTATAAGACCAGAAGGGCAGTAGCCAGAGCTGGAGAATGGGGAGCAGGGAGATGTCCATCAAGGAACATATTGTCTCAGTTGGACAGGAAGAATAAGTGGTTGGTATTTTGGGTGATATGAACAAGCTTAATTCAGTAGTCCCACATTGTAGGCGGGGTGGGGGAGGGGGTGGCTCAGTAGCAGAGTACTAGTGTGAAGTCATGTCTTAACCCCCAGCACTACACAAATACTTCTGCCAGTACCGTTGTTACTACTGCTGCCAAGTCCTACTGGGTTCACATTGCATACATTTATTATGGCATCATTTTGTACTCCATTACTAATTAAATGTGTCACTATCCAATAAAGAATAAAATTAGTCAACCAATTAGAGGAGGATTTGGAGAATTTACTGGCAGTAATTAAAGTCCAGTTCTCTTTGCCTTGGGTAAACATGACTATGCAATTTCCCTTTGTCATGGTTTGTCAGGTACGTTCTCTGGCTGCTCAGTTCAGTGAGTCTAATGTTGTAGCAATTTGCTTGTAAATTGGCAAAACGGAAGGCATGCATGAAGAAATGGGGTTTCCTAAGGGGCGCCAGGCTCCAGACACAAACACTCTCTGAGAGTTGAGAGTAGCCAGAGGAAAAGATAAAACACAAGACTTGGTATAGGATGGGGCTCAGAGATCCTGGGTGTTACATTTGGTTGCTGTGATAAAATGCCATGACCCAAAGCAACTTAAGGAAGAGTCTATTTGGGGTTAGGGTTCCAGAGGGAGAGTCCAGTGCAGGAGGCCAAGGAAGAAGCTGAGAGATCACATCTCTAATTACACACAGAAAGCCAAGAGCACACTGGAAGTTCAGCGAGACTGTAAACTCTCAAAGCCCACCTCCAGTGATGTGCTTCAGTAAGGCTGCATCTGATAAAGGGTCTACAGTCCCCCCCAAACAGCACCACCAACAGGAAACCAAGTGTTTAAGTACATGAGCCTATGGGGGACATTTCTCTTCAAACCACTAAACTGGGATTTATGGAGTTTCAACTGTTAGGGTCCACAGATCACCCCACAAAGGACCACCACTCATGTATGCAAAAACAAGAGCATTTATTTTTCAAGAGAAGAGTTCCTGCATGCAGGAGTCAGCCACTCAACAAAATGGTGACCCCCAAAGAAGCTCGCAAGCTCCTTTTATAGATAACCAGGAGGGGATTAGGTCATCCTAAATATGGCCAAGCGAGCAGCAGCCACACTAACATGTTTCTGATTGGCTGGCTGGGACTGTAAGTGCTGAATCATGCCTGGTCTGCAATATCTCCCTCCCTGTGCCTTATCAGAAACTGAAACTTAACTGAAACTCCGGCCTAGTGGAGGATGGGGCCGGGAGAAGTCCACCATGGTGCTACTGTGGCCTCTCATCAACCAATTCATGATCACTACCAAATCTATTTACAAATGTTGAGTGGGGCTAAAATGTTCTTCAATAGCAATTTGGGCTCAAGTTCTACACGTTAAGCCCATTAGGGAATGATGACTAAATTCATAAGGACTGGAAATCATGTTCTAAGCAGCCAAAATTTTTATTAGTATAAAATATTTTTTCTTTATGTATGTGCGTATGCTCATGTGTGTGTGTTAGTGTGTGCACATGTGTGCATGTACTCATGGAGTTGAGAGGGCAGTGTTGGCTGTCTTTCCTTATTGTTTGTTCTCTAATTCGTCTTTTGAGGCAGGGTCTCTCCATGAACCCTGAGCTCACTGATGGGCTAGTCTGGCCAGCCAGGGAGCTCTGAGCATCCTCCTTTTCCTTTCCTGCCTTCAGTTCTGTGGTTGATGATGTGCATGGCCATGTGTGGTTCTTACATGAAGATATGAAATTAGCTCTCACTGAACCCTGAGCTCACTGACTGAGCAGAGAGCGCTGGGATCCTTCTGCCTCTGCCCTCCCACCCGCACCCAGCTCTAGGTCTTTGATGGGCACAAACAGGCAGGGCTCCCACTGGTGCTGGGATATGAATGTAGGTCCTCAGACTTGTGCAGCAGGCATTTTACTGTCCGGGCTGTCTCCTCAGCTCTCCAGTGTAAGATTGAGGTGCAGGGCTTCCATTTTCTTCTTGTTTATTGTTTTCTTCTAAGTTGTCAGTGACCCAGGTCTTTCTGGTTTTTCACTGAGACGGGGTCTGTCTCCACAGCTGGTTTGGACTCACCACGGACTAGGTTGGTCTCGAGCCTTCATTGCCCCTCTGCCTTTGCTGCAGAGTGATAGGTTTGCAGGCGTGTGCCTTGTGCCCAGTGACCCACAGCTTTAGCTTCCTTGTTTGAGTGTGGTGGTGGGGAGTGAACTCAAGCATGCCGTCAATGCATGGCAAACACTCCACTACAGAGCTGCATCCCCGGCCTAAGCCCCGGGTTTTTCTTTTTTACTGGAACAGATTTTTTTTTTTTAATCAGAACAACCGAAGGACGCTAGTCTCTCCTCTGGAGTGGAGACTGTGTGCACATGGTACCAAGCCCCGATGTTTAGACTAAGTTTGGGCTTAGGACTTTATTTCTTAGGCTTTTGTGATTTTTTTTCAAAAATTCAAACAGACACATAAAAACACACACATTTATATATATATATATGTATATGTGTGTGTGTGTGTGTGTGTGTGTGTGTGTGTGTGTGTGTATGAACACACACTATGTCATGTTCAATTTGGGATACACAGATCTATTTCCTCAAACGTTATTTCTTTATGGAAAACATCTAAACTCTGTTCTCCTTATCTATGGTCACCCTAATGTGGAATAGTCCATTAGACTTACTTATTATAACTAAAAGTTAGTTCCTTTGCATCATTTTCCAACCAGGATTTTACAGAATCCTAACTTTTCTCTCCTTCTAGTTTCTACCCTAATGTTGTCCTCCTGCTGATTCATTGCTTAGAGTACAGGGACCCTTGGTGTGGGTTTTTTTATTCTGGGCAGGTTGGCATGTGGGATGAAGGGTAGCCTTGCCCTCAGAGGTAGAGGAAGACTTGGGAGAGGTGTTGAGAAAGCACCCAGAAAACCTCTGGTGGCCTGTCCTCATCACCAGTGCAATGGGGTCCTCTCAGAAAGAGATGCTAGGGTCAGAGGTCACGTAGCACTTTTTGAATTTTGTCTTAATAGTTTCTGGAATGATCTACCTTACCCTTTCCAAGTGAGCAGTTTCTTCTGGGACCCAGTAAGAAGTCAGGAGTGCTTCTTTAGAACTTGGCCAAATACACCTTTCTGATGAGAGGAAGGCAGTTTCCAGCACAGAATGACGGCAGTGCCAGAGATGGTGGCGTCCTGCAGAGCTGACAGGAGCACGCTGGACCAGGACTAAAGGGGCCGGTTGCAGACTGGCTGGGTTATGTTTTCATCACTGGCTCTGATGTGTTTTGAGGATTGGATTCTTTATAAAAAGTCTTTCAAATCAGGTCACCACCAATGAAGCATCTCACTCCTCCTGCGTCTTCCCTTCTCAATGAAAAATAAAAACCTGACTGGATGGAAGACAAGGGACGTCACACCCACGTGCGGATCACCTGTGGAGTGATCGGCGTGAGACGCTTTACCTGGGCCAGATGATGAGCAAATTAAGACTGGAGTATTCTGATAGGATGGCCAGCCTGTAGGGTAGACTGTGGAACATCCCGAACATCTGAAATGTCACTGTTGAGAAAGTCAAAACCATGGTGACGGACGTGACCTGACCAGATCCTGGAACAGGAAAAGAGCGCAGTAGGCATTAGGATGGGAAATTAAAGGGGAATTTGAGCAAGAACAACGTATTAAATAGATTTATTTTGATTACACATTCCTTTCTCATTGTTCTAGTTATCTTTAACTGTCAACCTGACGCAACCTAAGTCACCTGATAAACAGCTAGGTGAGATCGGCCTTGCGGGTTTGTGGGGGATGGGCTAGATTGTTGGTTGATATTGGAGGCCCAGCCCATGTACACAGCACCATTGTCTAGGCAGGGTGGTCCTTGGCTACATAAGAAAGCTAGCAAGGCACGAGCCCGTGAGTGAGTGAACCAGCAAACAGCGCTCCTCCATGGGGTTTCAGCTTCAAGCTCTGGCTTGACTTCTGCCTCGACTTCCCTCAATGATGGACTGTGACCCGGAAGTGAAAGCCAAGTAACTCCTTCCCTCTCCAGTGTGCTTGGAATGTTTTATCACTGCAACAGAAAAAAAACCCTAGAACAGTCCTGAAAGCTCTAAGTTTACGGAAATGTCTATATTTTGGGGCGATACATGCTGAAGTATTTAGTAGCAAGCATCATGATGTCTGTCACTTTTAAAGAATCAAAACTCCGTGTGTGTGTGTGTGTGTGTGTGTGTGTGTGTGTGTGTGTGTGTGTG
>CABHPR010117036.1:4862-22331 GCA_902168415.1 Peromyscus melanophrys
GAGAGAGAGAGAGAGAGAGAGAGAGAGAGAGAGAGAGAGAGAGAGAGAGAGAATCTCCTATTGAGTCTTGCTGGGGTCACTTACAGGAACATCTGGGAGTTGTATTTACAGAAGCAAGCGCACTTTACCAGCAGCAACACCTCTGAGGAAAATGTCTCTTCCTTCCCATCAACCACCAGCTTTACATAAATCCTTCTGAAGGTGTGGGGTCCCATGAGCCCCTTCCTACTCCACGACAGGACGTTGGCAGGTCTAGGCCTGTTTAGTTACCTGTAGCTGCTGTGGCTCAAGAGAGCAAAAGCCATATCAGGCTGTGAAGTTGGGGTGCTACAACACTTCTCCAGCTTCCTGGGGTCCTCATGTTGTTTCTCTCCCTTCCTGCACGATGGTCCCTGAACATTTCAGATGTTATGATGTCACATGTACAGCTCAGCAGGCAGCAGCCACTTCACTCTCAGCACTGACCAGTTAGGAATCTCTGCCGTTACCACTGCCCAGAAGAAAGAAACTTCTCTGACAAAGCTTACAGCAGCCCTAGTCTACAGGCTCAGGCATCCATAGTTAGAAGGCAGTTTGGCAGGTACGCTGTGTCCCCTTAGCAAAACAACAGTAGTAGTTTCCATACTAGGACCTATGACCTCCCCAGCCATGGACTTTTGACTTAATTTAGAGGACCAGACCTGAATCCTGTGCTGTGGAGCCAGCCTCAGTTCCAATCAGAAAGCAGATGGTTGTCCCCATAACGGACTTGCCACTATTAGGTCTTGCCTGGCTGGTCAGTACTATGGCATGCAGAGTCCTAAGCTGAGTATGACAGCCGATGACAATTCTCCCTCAGCAGCCCGCGTAGCACCTTCTGGCACCAGAAGTTCTAGCCAGCAGGAAGGGCTACGGCCTGGTTACAGTTTGATTTCCTTATTTCCTCAACCAAGGTGTCTGGTACCACAACGCCAGATCTTTCCTCTGACACTCAATCAGCATGTGACTTGTCATCCTGGTATCAGCCATTCTGCAGCCACTGTGACTGTAGACATGACATGCCCACATGCCCACACCACCAGAAAGCAGGCTGGGTGCAGCTCAGATACACTGCTTGTCCAGCTGGGCATTCACAGGGTCCCGTACTCCACCCTCAGGGAGGGGCAGAAGCAAATGGAGAAAAATGGGGGCGTGGGGGGAGAGACTCATGCGATTTCATAGATTTATCCAGAAAGCCAGTCTTCTGCCTGCCCCAGGACAATCTCCCTTTCCCCACATTGGTCAGAAGCAGGAGACCACTTTACCTGCAAGGACGCCAGAACACACGGCCTGGCCACTGAAGCCGTTAATGGAGCTGGAAGAACAAGAGATGGATCTGGCGCCAGATGTAGCCACAGAGGGAAACTGTGGCTACCTCGACCAGGAAGGGCAGCAGCTAGAGAGAGAAGAGGGAATAAAGGCCCAGAAGAGGGGATGGGGAGAGAAGTCTGCAGACACAGCGGGTGACCACCCTGCATAGGGCATGACCTTGACCACATAAACCCCCTACCCACCACAAGCAGGGTGTGCCTGTCCCTCTTTCTGTTCCAAACAGCAGACTCCCAGTCAGACCCATCTGCACCCTGAGGAGGGAGGAAGGGTTGTGTCAACACTGAAGCTCCACCCACATCAGGTCTGGCTGTGCCCAGGATGCAGGGCAACCCCAGTGCCCAGCTGTCTCCACATGTCGGTTCCATTTTCACCTTAGTGACACCACTTCCTAGCACTTTTCCTGGTGGAGCAGGGCCATCAGGGACCAGCAGCTCCCAGTTTGTTCCAACATTCCTCATTTCCTCTGCTTGACTGGCAAGGCCCCCCTCCTCAATCCCTCCTCTCAAAGGCACTTTCAGGCCAGTCATGGAGAGAAGAAAATGTTTTCAGTCTGTAATGTAAGCAAATCTGTGACCTGGCTTCAGTAGCTGGACTCCCTAGCCACATACCAGCCATTCACAGCCAGAAATCTGGAGACTAGAAATCCGCGTGATGCCATCTCCAAGGAGTGCAAGAAGCCAGGCTGAAAGTACGCACCAATATGATGAGGTCACAAGGGGCAGGTGTGTGGTCCCTCCCCTGTGCCGTAAGATGATACCACCTCTCCCGTTGAAATAAGTGTATCCATACCTTCTGTTCTCAGCCTGAGGAGCATCCCTGGATTCCTTGCTCCTGGAACAAAAATGACCCAGTCAGGGGACAGACAGGCCCAAGGATCAGGTGACAGAGCTCAGGAAAGGGGGCCTGTTGGCCACTGCAGGAGGAGGGAAATATTCAGGAAGTCACGGAGCACTGGGGTGTGTTCAGGGTAGAGCATGGTGTTGGGCCCAGACACTGGGGCATGTTCAGGGTAAAGGAAGCCTCTGTGTGGACAGAAAGCAGGAGCTGAGACAGGCAAGAGACAGTTCAGGCAGAAGAAGCAGAATGACACTCTAAGGCTGCCTTCCCCCAGAGGACTGTTTTCCAAGGCTGCCTCCCAGCTACAGGGATGGGGTCTGGTGATGGGGCTCAGCCAACAGAGTGCTTCTGTAGCACATACAAAGGCTGGGGTTCAGTCCTTAACACTTCTTAATCAAAGCGTGGTACACACCTATAATCCTCGGGAGGTGGAGGCAGGAGGATCAAAATGTCAAGATCATCCTCAGTAAATGTGAGGCAGCCTGAGATATATAAGCCCCTGATTTAAAAAAATAAAATTAGAGCCTGGGCATTGGTGGCACATGCCTTTAATCCCAGCACTCAGGAGGCAGAAGTAGGTGGATCTCTGAGTTGGAGACTAGCTTGGTCTACATAGCTAGTTCTAGGACAGCCAAGGCTACACAAAGGAACCCTGTCACAAAAAACAAACAAAAAAAAAACTTTTAAAGTTAAAATTGAAAAAGCCCCTGTGACTGGAGAAGGTTGGGTAGAGGGAAGGGAGCACATGGGTGCCTATGACAAGGCCACTGTTGTGGTCCAGGTGAGAAATGGCCAGCACACGAGCTCAGCTGGACTGCGGGTGGCAGGTGACATGTAAGTGCCTGGATGACTTAAAAGACCCTCCCGATAGTGTCATTAGGAGAAGGTAGTCTCTCAAGGATAGTGAGACGTGATCGATCCAGAGAGGACCAGGCATCTCCGTCTCCTGGGCCAAACCTCTGCGACCCTTCTGACCTACCCATCCCAACTCACGGTCCTGCCAAGGCCTCTGCCACAGAGCTGCTGGTCAGCAATGAGGTGATAGGCTCAAGGGCTCGGACCTCCTTGGCCTCTCTGGCTTCATCTCCAGCCCATGCTTGTCTCTGAAGCACCTTGAGAAACCTTGTCTCCCAGCAAGGGGACGCCCCCTCCCCCAGTGCCACTCTGACTTCTAAGTACTGCTCCTGTCTCACTCAGTGGTCTTCAGAGAGAGTACTGCTGAGACCTGGAAGATCTCCATGTCCCCAAAGCCTCAGCCACTTAAATCTCCTGGATGTCCCAAGTCCTTCCTCTGACCAAGGCCAGTGCGGCAGCTGAGAGGCAAGGAGGCCTTTGGTCGGGGGGACCTCATGGAAAGGGGGAAAGACAACTAGTCACTGAGATGGCAATGACGGAGTCCACCATCAAGGTGAGTGAGAGATGATATATATGGGAGCTCTGAGGGCTGTGACAAGGAAGGCCACAAGGAACCCAGGATCATGCCCAAGTCTGCAGGAGATACTAATGTCAGAGGACCCAAATTCAAAGGCAGCCTCACATTCTAGCTTATGGCCTTGGACAAGCAACTGTCCCACCCTATGATTTGTTTGCTTTGTCTGTTGGTTTTAGTTTTGAGACAGGCTCTTACCTAGGTAGCCCTGGTTGGCCTAGAACTTGATACATAGACCAGGCTAGCCTCAAACTCACAGATCCAGATGCCTCTCCTTCCCAAGGGCTGGGGTCAAAGGGGTGAACCACCCCTCCCATCTCCACCCCATTTTTCAGATAAGGAAACTCAGGTGATTTGTCCTAGTTACACCCAGGCTGAGCAGAGCTTGGACCCAAAGGGCCGGGGTTCAACTAGCATCAGAGTTCACCATAGCAGGAGAGAGCAGAGTCAAAGGTCCACCCCCACCCTTCCAAGCCCCTGTTCTGCCACTGCCTGCTATTGGCTATATCTCCCCAAAGGGTGTGGCCCCAGGGTAGCTAAGGTCTGAGAAGGGCACACCACAGACCCAGGAGGACAAATGCAGATTATCCTGCAGGGTTCACACATGCCTATCTACTTAGCTGTGAGAGTTTAGACAAGATTGTTAACTTCTCTATGCCTCCATTTCCTCGTCTATAAAATGAGAATGGCGAAGGCCCCATCTCCAACAACTGTTTGGAATAAGAACGAGCCAATGTATGTGGCAGGCTCTAGAAGGCGCATGGGCATTGCAGATGCCGTGGTGAGAAGTATTCACGATTCTGAAAGGGACAGAAACTGTAGGAGACATGTGACAGCCGCAGGCCCCAAAGGTCCACGCTACAGCAGCCCCCTGCTGGCCCTCCAGCTGAGCCACCGCTGACTCCACGCCCACTGAGCATGTAGAAGACAGAAGACAGCTACAGTTCTCCCTAACAGCCTAAAGAGTCTGCCCTGGCCCAGAGCCAGACAGGACCACTCTCAGCCTCCGTTTTCCTGCCGTGCAGTCGAGAGCAAAGGACTGGCATGTGGTACTTGCCTGTGGGCTGCTCCAAGATGTCACTCTGTCCTCCCAGTACCCCAGAACTGTCTCCTCTGTCCTCAGCCCCAGGAAGTCTATGAGTGGTCTCCAAGGCAACAGGGCATCAGAACAGCAGAGAGCGTGCTGAGGATGCTCGCATAATCGGGGGTGGAGGAAGCCCACAGATCCATACCTACCCCATACGGCAAGCAAGGGTCTGCCTGCATCCACCGCCCCTGCCTGCAGCCAGGCAGTCACCAGGCACCCACCCTGACAGAATCCATCTTCTGGAAGCTTCACACCCTCCAGTCAGGTTGCTGGTAGTCAAACTGAGGCACAGAACAAAGCAGCCGCAACCAAGGTTATTCGGCTAGTCCTTGCCTTTCATCGGGTGCTGGCCAGAACAGTCAATGGGGAGACAGCAGATGGCTGGGTTGAGTTTACAGGGTTTTCAGAGCTGCAGATCCCAGGTGGGTAGCTAACTACAGGCCCAGGGAAATCCTGGAAAGCAAGCCCAGGTCCCCCTCCCAAGACCATAGCAGATATTGCTAATAAGCAGAAGCATCTCAGGCCATGAGCCAATGGCACACAGGAGAAAGGGCTAGAGCCTGAAGGTGGCAACTATAATAGCATGGACCTCAGGCTCTTACATGCCACAGGGGCTGACTCCTTAACTGTCCACCCTAGACTGACTGTGTCCTCTTCAAATTTCACACTGACCCCATATCCTCACCCCACACTGTATTTGGAGATATAACCTACCAGGAATAAATTTCAGTTAAATGAGGTCATGAACCTGAGTGGATCCAACAAAATTAGTGTCTTTATAGGGAGAATCTCCTCTCTTCAAGTGTGCCCGAAGAAGAGATCACGGAACACACAGCAAGAAGTTAGGACACCCTGGCTGCTGGCCTGACCTCAAACTCATGACCTATAGAGCAGATACAATGAGTCCATCTCCAGTATTAATTTGTGGCAGCTGGTGCCAGCTAGGACCCTCACATGACAACTCTGCTTGAGTCTTCAGTTTACAGATGAGGACACCAGTCCAGGCAAGTGATGCCCATGAGTACAGCTGTAAGGGCAGATTGAGGCCAGCCCAGGTCATCCCTCCACCTCCCACACTGCACATTGCCGGACTGCGTTCCCTGCATGGCTAAGTAGGCATGGTTGTTCACATCAGACCTGGTTTTTGTTGTTGTTGTTGTTGTTGTTGTTGTTGTTTTGATTTTTGTTTTTCGGGTTTTTGTTTGTTTGTTTTTGTGGAGTTCAACAGCAATGTGCGGCCTGTTTCATAACTGCTGCTTGTTTTAGATACTGCGGCTACTTAACATTACGCTAAAACTCAGTGTACTGGACAAGCCCCATTAGCTTTGCACACGGGTTCTTGGCTGAAAAAGTCTCAGGAGGGCTCTGCTGAGTCAGTCCCACTTGAGACCTGCACAGTTGCAGACAGGCATTGGGTGAGGCCACAGTCTACTGAGGCTGGACAAGGGCTGGACAGGACACAAGTGCTCTTGTCCATAGCCCAGCTGGACTTCTCTAGTGGCTCGGAGATCCCAGCAGGAGGATCCTCACAGAAAGGCAGCAGCTGCCTGGATACGTGTCACAGCATGTTCATTGCCAAAGCCCATGCTGAACAAGACCCAGGTGTACCCAGATCCAAGGGAGGGGAGGGCATTGGCCAGTTTTCCTCATCACTGTGGTAAAACACCTGAGAGATGCAGCCTGGGAAGGTTCACAGGCTGAGGTGGCATAGTTCTTCCTAGTGGGGAAGGCTTGTCAAAGTTCATGGTGGCCAGAGCATGTCACAGGTCAGATCACATCAGGAGATGGAAATTGGAGAATGCTCAGTCAGTCAGGAACTGGGGCCAGGCCTCAAGACTCACCCTCTCCCACAAACCCATTTTTCCCAGAAAAGTCCCACCTTCCATAGGTTTTACAACCTGCAGAAACAGGGCCACTTGCTGGAGACTGAATTCTGAAACATGCTGGAGGGACATCTCTGACTCGAATATCTCAAGAAGTTGAACCATATCTCTCTGAAGCAAAAGTGTTTCAGTCACAGGCCAGAGGGCCCCATAGGAAGGGGTTATGATTAAGGCTATCTTGGGAAAGTACAGGCCACACACAGTGCTAAAACCAGATCTGACCTGCTAAGAGAAATGACAAAGAAATTTCACTGGGCCTTGTTTCTCTGCTTGCATCCCCATTAATCACCTGTCTGTTGTCATTAAGCTGTCGTGCCTGAGTTACCGGCAATAAAGACCTGGTGTTTGATCACATCTCACAAGGTGGCTTGTGGGGGGCTCAACTCTTCCATGGGGATGAATGAGAAGAGGGTGGACATGGATGATGGAGGGGACAGAGCTAGGACCTCTCCACTGGCTGCTGGGGGACCTCAAGGAGCTTTGCAAAGACCCCGTGTCTGCCAGAACAACTATATCAGGTCTGAGCACTGAAATGTATATGACAGGAAAGCTCAGTTGATGTCTCCAAGTCCCCAGAGACATCCAGGGCTAACGCTGGCATGCTCTCTTATGGGCATCCGTACATCATTTCCACCACCTCAGGTGGTGCCCGATTTAACTGCACCTTCTTCACCCTAGGGAGAACCCCTCTGCATCCCCAAAGATGCCACTGAGCCAAGATGCTATAGTTTGACTCATAAGTGCCCACCCCAGCTTCTGTGGGGAGTTAGTGAGACCTCTAGGAGGTGGATGGGAGGAATCAGGTCATTGGGACTGTGTCCTTGAGGCCATACTGGTCATTTCCTGTCTCTCCTAGCTTCTTGGCCACCAATAGATGACCAGCTCTGCTCCATCCCATGCTCCCACCACGATGTCAGTGACCTCAGACTGAAACCTCTGAAACTGTGAACCAAATAAACCTTTCCCCCTTTTAAGTCGACCTTTTTAGGTATTTTGTCATGGCAATAGAAAGCTGACTGACCCACAAGGGTATTTGCTAGTGAAACAAAGTTCACTGGAAGTTTGGACAGGTAACAAAGGTCATTCTATCACCTCCAACTGAACGTGACTCATTCCCACCACAAAGCATCTCGTGCCTGGTGCTCTTCTCTTCCTCTGGAGGCTACACCAAGGGAGATGTTCTTCTGCATCTCCCTCTACAAGCTCATTCAATTCTCACACTGCTGGGGCTGAACAACTGCAAAGTCTTCCCCACCATAGTCAAAGAGTCTTGCCTCCCGCCTCAATGTTTTGTGGCAACATTATCCCACAACTGTCTTTTCCAGACAAAAGAATCATTGTTTCTCACAGGAAGGTGTGCTCCATCAACAGAAGAGCTGTTAGGATTACCCATGGCCCACCACAGAAGGCAAGTTGAAAAGACATCACCCGCACTCAGTTCTAGACAATATCAAGCCAGCTCTTTTGCTGATCTCAAACAGCAAAGCATAACAACAAGGTTGTTCAAATATTCTTAAAGGTATAAAACTGTGCACCAGAGAGTGGAGGTTCCCCAAGGTATAGTTCCCAGGGTGCTGGGAATGGAGCAAACAGTAAAGACACTGGCATGGGTTTCTTCTTGGTATGTTTGCAATTCCACCAGAAATGGCAGAAAGGGCCAGACATGGTGATACAATACATTCCTATAGTTCCAGTACTCAGAAGCTGAGACAGGAGGATTGCCATGAGTTCTAGGCCATTCTGGGCTACATAGTGAGTTCCAGGCTAGCCTGAGCTACAGAGCTAGACCTTATCTCAAAAAAACAAAGCTTAACAAAATTTGTGTATGTGCCTAACAAAAGCGACAGCCCACAGTTCTCAGTCCATGAAAGCAAGTACTTAGGGGTGAGGCAGGTATTTTAGATTTTGAAAGGAAATAACACAATTAACTTGAAGGAGTTTGTACTTCAGCTTTAAATGGCAATGTTCATTTAGACGGCATCGTATCTCTGCAAAGCTGGGGTGTTGGAGATTGCTGTGGTTATTGTGTGAAAATCAATACAAACAAGAAAGGAAAGCAGCCACGTTCAGCCTGATCTGAGGCTTGACAGGCTGTGTGGTGTCTGTGGCGATTAAGTTGTTATGGCATAAATACTTATTTTAAAAATAGTAAAGCCACTGGAAATGGTCCTAAGAGAAAACATCAAACAAAGCAACATCTGTTCCTGAAAACTCAGATGTGTAAGAGTGTGATGTATAGTGGTCCCTCCTATCTCTGTCCCAAGCATTGATGCAGTCTCCATCCCTGATGGCTGCATCCCAGGACACAGGGCCCCTGCCAGCCAAGCTCATGGAGTGAGCCTTTCTTCCCAGGGGAGTAGACCTTCAGAAATTCCCATTTGGTCCCCAGATCCCTGTTGCTGGGGCCAAGCTCCAGATGAGGGCAACCAGGAAGTAGAAGTTACCCTCTACCAAGAAAGTCACAAAAACTAAAAAAAAAAAAAAACAAATTGCAACAATAGGTCCCTTGGGATTATAGGGACCAGAGCCCAGAGTTCCCACAACATATTATCCAAAAGTTGAAGTTTCCAGTAAAAATTATAAGGTTTGTAAAGAAGCATAATCCATATGGCTTTTTAAATCAAGCAATCCAAACTATGAGAGCCAGCAAAAGCTGGAATTAACAGAAAATTACATTAAAGTAACCATCTCTATGCTCACAGAACTGAAGGAATGTGTACCTAAGGAAGTACAGAAAGGTTGATGAGAACAGTATAGCAAACAGAGAATATCAATAAAGAAATATAAGAAAACGTTTGGACGGGGTCTCAGGTCTGTCTCAAACTTGTGATCCTCCAGCTTCAGAGAACTGAGATCACAGATGTGTACCATGCCCATTGAGCAGTGATTCCCTCCACAGTCAAGCATTGTTTCCTGGAAAATGGAAGAGAGGCTCATAAAACTGAGGAAATAGAACTTACAAGGCCCAGGAAGCTCCTAAAACTTACAGGATTCACAAGATTGACAGAGTTTAATTCCCACATAATGGAAAGAGGGACCTAACACCTGCAAGTTGTCTTCTGACCTCTACACATGTTGTTGTATGTGCACATATACACAATAAATAAATAAATGTAATAAAATTTTTTAAAGAGAAATGTATTTTATGTAACATACCTGTTGACAGCATAGAAAGTGTATGTAAACAGGCATTGAGCTGCATGGTCAATGGTGACATTATAGTAATCACAACAACTTTCCCTGGGTTTGTCACAGAAACACATATAATATGGGAAACAAAGTATCTTAAGAAAAATAGAAAGAGAGAGGGAGCTATATGGGAGCAATACCCCCCATGACATTGTAGTTAAGCTAGTCCAGGTTTGAAGATGATCTGAACAGTAAGATGTGTATGGTAAACTGGACCTGCTGGTGCAAGCCTTTAAACCTAGCTGTGTAAAAGGCTGAGGCAGGAGGATCACAAGTTCAAGGCCACCTGGGATACAGAGTGAGTCCAAGGACAGCCTGAGAAAGTTAGTAAAACCCTGTCTCAAAGCCGGGTACTGGTGGCGCACACCTTTAATCCCAGCACTCAGGAGGCAGAGCCAGGTGTGTCTCTGTGAGTTCGAAGCCAGCCTGGTCTACAGAGCGAGATCCAGGACAGGCACCAAAACTACATAGAGAAACTCTGTCTCGAGGGAAAAAAAAAAAACCTGCTTCAAAGTCAAATGCAAAAACAGCTGGGGATGTGGCTCAGTGGTGGAGCACTTGCTTGGCACATGCTTGGCCTTTGATTCAATCCCTAGAAAAATATTTATATGGTAAAAACAAACAGTAAGTGTAGCATGACTTTTAACAGGTCTTATTAATAAAATCAAACCTGAGGCCAGTTATTGGGGTGAATGCTGGAAGATCAGAGAAGCAGGACAAGCCACAGCCACCTCACCTTGCCAATTCCTCAGCTGATCCTGTTTCCTCAGACTGGATGCCTCTCAGCTGAACTGTGCTGCTCAAAAACCTAAAAGCTTAACCAGGCTCTAGTTCCTGGTTTTCACGCCTTATATACCTTCTGCTTTCTGACATCACTTCCTGGGATTAAAGGCTCTTGTTACCACACCTGGCTGTTTCCAGTGTGGCTTTGAACTCACAGAGATCCGAATGGATCTCTGCCTTCGGAATGCTAGGATTAAAGGTGTGTGTGCCATCATTTTCTGGCCTCTGTATCTAGTGGCTGTTCTGTTCTCTGACCCCAGATAAATTTATTAGGGTGCACAATATTTTGGGGAACACAATATCACCAAAAGTAACTCCAAAAAAACAAAAAGACTTTCACATGTCTAAACATGAACACACAAACCAAGACATACAGGATGCAGCCAAAACAGTAGTGCACGGGAACTGAACAGCTGCCGTGCCTGCCTGAAGAAGGGCAGACCACAAATGAATGTTGTTTTTGTAGACAGGGTTTCACAATACAGCCCAGGTCCACCTGGTACTTACAGCAATCCTCCTGCCTCTAAGTGCTATGAGCATGTGTCACTACACCCAGCTCTCAAAGTAATAATCTAACTTTCCTCCTAAGATACTGGAAAGAGAAAAGCAAACTAAGCCTGAAGCCCTCATAAGGAAGAGAACAGTAAAGGCTAGAGTTTATGAAACAAAGAATGCAAAACCCATAGAGAAGCATGAGTGAAGCCCAAAGCTAGTTCTTAGAAAAGAGCAACAAAACTGACAAAATTTTACCTAAATTGTTTGAGAACAAAAGAGGGGACTTAAACTACTCAAATCAGAAATAAAAGAAGTGGCATTACTAATACCCTGAGAAAAATAAAGATTATAAAGAAATACTAGGCCCATACTATATGGCAAAAAAATAGATAAATTACAAGAAATACATAAATTTCACAGAATAAAACTACTAGAACTAATTTATAAGTAAATAAACAAGCAGACTAGATTATTTAATCATCAAAGCAACCTACAAAGCAAAAGCTAGGTCCAAATTGTAGCAGGCTTTCTCAGACCGCCAGCCCCCAAATCATGACATGGAGACTTACTAGTTACGAATACTTAGCCTTATCTTATGCTTGTCCAATAGCTCTTATAATTTAATTCAACCTGTTTCTCTTCATCTATGTTTTGACTCAGGGCTTTTTACCTTTCTTTCATTCTGTATGTCCTACTTTCCTGCTTCCTCCATGTCTAGCTGGCTGGCCCCTGGCTGGCTGGGCCTGGCTTGCTGGCTGGCTCCCCTTTTCTCTCTGTCTGCCAGGCCCGTCTATCCCTCTCCTGCTTAGCTATTGGCATTTCAGCTTTTTATTATACCAATCGGGTGCCTTAGGCAGGCAAGGTGAAACAGCAACATATCTTTACATAGTTAAACAACTATTCTGCAACACAAACAAATGCAACACATCTTTACATAGTTAAACAAATATTCTATTCCACAACACCAAATAGCTTTATAACTGCCAATAGTTAAAGAGGAAAAGACTTCAAGATGGCAGGAGAGGAGGGAGGACCTCCTACTGTTTATGGAGCCAGCATTACCTGAATGAGATGAAGATGGCACAGGGAAGCAGAATTACAAGTCAGGTGTGGAGGCACACACTTCCAATCCCAGAACTCAGGAATCAGAAGTGCAAAGTTCAAGAGCCCAAGACCAGCCTTGGCTACATGAGACTTTGTCTCAAACAAGCAAAAATTTAAAAATTACAGACTTATATCTGTAATGACTAAGGATTCAGAAATCCTCAAGAAAACACTAGTAAAGCAGATCCAATATGCACAAAATAAATTATATACCATGGCAAAGGCAGATTTGTTCCAAGAATGCAAGGTTGGCTCAGTATCTGAAAATCAATTAAATTAACATAGCAGAGAAATAACAAGTAATTGACATAATATCACACCCACTGGTGTAAGGCTTAAGTGTTTTCCTGCTAAGACTACAGAGATAAGGAGGTTCATTCTCTTATCCAATATGATCCTAATGACTATACCTGGGGCAATGTGACAGGAAAAGGGACTAGAGATACCCAGATGGGAAAGGAATAGATGGAGCTAATCGATATTGCAGAGAACATGTTCTTACCCTAGAAAATTCTAAGAACTCCACTAAAAATTAATAAATAAACAACACAAAATTATGATAACCAATATATGAGCTAAGGAAGGCTGCAGGATGCAAGATCAATATACAAAGCTTAATCATATCATTATATATTTTCAGTGAGCAATTCAAAAATTAAATTAAGAAAACAATTCTAAAAGCCAGGAGTAATCACACATGCCTGTTATCCCAGGATTCAAGAGGCTGAGGCAGGAGGATTGTTACAAGTTTGAGGCCAGTCTGGGCTACAGCGCAAGCTCCTATCTCAAAAAGAAAAAGAATACAAAGGAGATAATTGTGTTCATAACAGAATCAAAAGGAATAAAATTCTAAGAAATAAACTTAGCAGAAGGCTTTAAAATTCTGAAAACTACAAAATATTATTTAAAGAAAATAGGAAAGATCTAAGTGAGAGATCACCCATGCTTGTGGATTGGGGCACATTGCTGTGAGGATGTGACTTCCCTCTAAGGGACCCACATACCCACATACTCTCCAGCAGAGTCCTAGCCAGATTTCTTGTAGGACTGATGAGCTGGTGCCGAAACTCACATAGGATTACAAGACTTGGGACGACCCAATAGCAAAGGAAAGAAGGAAGTGGAAAGAGCCAAACCTTGGTCTTGGAGTTTATTAAGAAGCAGGAAAATAACGCAGATGAGAGCAGAAAATGACAAGGCAGAAAAAAGCACACGAGAGAGGCTGTTCGAGTAGCTAAGAGGATTTGTGTATGGCCTTTGAAAAGTTTGAGAAAATGAAAAAAGAGAAGCAGAGGGGGCAGACACAGAGGCTGGAAAGGTGGCTCAGTGATCAGGAATTGCTAGTTGCTCTTGCAGAGACCTGAGTTTGGTACTCAGCACCCATATAAGGTGGCTTATAACCACCTGTAACTACAGTTATGGGGATCCAATGCCCTCTTCTGTTCTCCAAAGTCACCTTTACACACATACACACACACACACACACACACACACACACACACACACACACAATCAATCAATCAATTAAAAATAAAAATAAAAATTTTTTAAAGAGAAAGAGGGAAGCCAAGTACAATGACACACGTCTGTACTTGAGAGGTAGAGACAAGAAGATCAGGAGATCAAGGGTAGCCTGGACTATTCACGGCCTTGTGTTAAGATGCCAAAGAGAACACCATTACAGATTCTGACTACAGTAAAAACCTGGGATACTGAATACATTTTTATGCCTACATATCTGAAAATTTCTATGAAATGAAAGGACAACTTACCATATCTGGCACAAGAAGAAATATAGACTATTAAAGGTTTCATAACTTTCAAAGAAACTATTACAGAAACTAAAATCATAATTTAACATCTTTTCACAAAGGAAACTCGAGATTCGGGTGGCTTCACCAGCAAATTAGAAATCTGACTTAGAGAAGAGAGAGGGGACGCTTCACAAATTGCTTTATGAGGCTAGACTATACTTGATACCAAAATCCAATAAAGACATTATGAGAAAGGAAATATCACTTGAAAAAAATAAATGGAAAAATCCTGAATTAAATATTACCCAATTGAATCCAATAAATCTAATCCAAATGAATATGATCTGATCATGTTGATTCAGACTTATTCCAAAAAATAAAGGTTGTCTCCACATCTGGGAATCATTGCATTGAGAGAATAAGGTAGAAAACATAGTGCCTCCCCAGAGATGTCCAGTTTAATATACCTTTAGGTCATATTTTTGGTGTGAATAGTGGAAGGTATATATGTACATACTCATGGAGGGAAGGAATAGGTGAACATGTGTGTGGAGGCCGGAGGTGAACATGAGATGTCTTTCTCAATCACTCTCCATCATTTTTTTTTTTTTTAGGCAAGGACTCTCCATGTACTTCCAGCTCATGAATTCCTCTATATTAGCTGGTTAGAAAGTCCTGTGGATCCCTCTGCCTGGCCACCTCCTCAGCACTGATATTATAGATGTGTCCCACCATACCTGGCTTTTACATGGATGCTAGGGATCTGAACTTAGGTCCTAGTGCATGCACTACAAGCTTTTTACCAACTATGACACATCCCCAGTCCTTCCTATACATAGTTTGCAATTTTTAGTGTTTTTCTTAAGCACTAGGCCCTTTCCTCAACCCCTAGACGTAATGTATTCCAAGCTGACCTCAATTCACTATATAGCCGAAGATGACCTTGAACCTTCAGTCTTCCTGCCTCCACCTTCCTGGTGCTGAAATTACAGATGTGGACATCACACCCAGTTTATGCAGTGCCAGGCTTCATCATGCAAGACAGGCACTCAGCAAATGAGTATAGTGCTGTGGATATCGCTCTGTATAAATAAAATGCTGATTGGCCAGTAGCCAGGCAGGAAGTATAGGCGGGACAAGCAGAGAAGAGAATTCTGGGAACAGGAAGGCTGAGTCAGAGAGACACTGCCAGCCACCGTGATGAGAAGCAACATGTTAAGATACCAGTAAGCCACGAGCTACGTGGCAGCTTATAGATTAATAGAAATGGGTTAATTTAAGATATAAGGACAGTTAGCAAGAAGCCTGCCACGGCCATACAGTTTGTAAGCAACACAAGTCTCTGTGTGTTTTGCTTGGTTGGGTCTGAGCGGCTACGGGACTGGCGGGTGAGAGAGATTTGTCCTGACCATGGCCCATTCAGGAAAACTCTAGCTACAGTACAGCTCTAGACCAGTTAGGGTGTTTTGCATCTTATTTAAACTTTTCCCCAGCCTTGAGATTACATATTCCTTTACCTTAGGATATATTGTTTTGTCTTTCACATTTATATCTTGATTCTACCTGGGAATGAATTTTTTTGTGTGTATGGAATGAGACTGAGCTTTTGTTTGAGAGGGTCTTACTCTGCTAACCTGGACCAGAGGTCGTTCTTCAGTGACAAGGTCTAAGAGGGAGGTGAGGGATGATAAAATAGAGAAGACAGGGAAGTTGGGACCAGGAAGTCTTGCACAAGCTAATGAACTATGCCAAGGATGTTTATTAAGAAATACAGCATATTTATATACAGTTTTTACGAGAGAAATGGGACAAAGTCAACAGAAAACTACAATGGGATGAAGTCAGCAGGAAGCTAATCAAGCTATGTTGCACAAGGGGCACACAGGGTAGCTCAAGTGTGTCAGAGACCAAGCACACAGTGGCCTGGGGACTGATAACTCCAGTCTCTTTAGTGGGGAAAGTCAAGTTCCTGGAACCAATGCCTTAACTCCTTCGAGGATCTGGTCCCAGTCCCAGACACGACCTGCCAAGTCTGCCTGCCCCTGAGTAAGGACACAGATTGGGTCCCTTTTGTCCTTTCATCAAGGCCTCTGAGAAGACCTTGGATCAGCCTGGCTGTGGACACAATGTAGCCCTGGCTGGCCTGGAACTAGCTCTGTCGACCAGGCTGGCCTTGAACTTCCAGAGACCCACTTGCCTCTGCCTTCCAAGTGCTGGGATTAAAGGTGTGTGCTGCCACACCTGGCTCTATTTTAGAATGTTTTTATTCCTAGGTCTCTGACATTTATTGAAGCCAGTGTAAAACAGAATCTTTCCAACATTCTGCCTTGTGTTTGTCCTGTTGTTCAGACGGTCACAGGCATTTTGTCCCCTGACCTGGGACTCACATGAACCATCTGTCTCACAGGTTCCCTGACTTGATCAGCCATTATAATGCATCCCACAGATAACCCCAGTTTTAGTCGTTTTCCATTCTTTACATCTTTCATTTCTTTTTCTTGCTGTAACATGCAGGCCAGAACCTCTCATTAAAGGCCAGGTAGAGGTGGCAACCATGAGTATCCTGAGGCCCTGCATCCAGGATAGACATGAGAATGGTCCTAAGAGCCACTCAACACAGGCTGTGGGCCCTCCAACAGGAAAGTAGAAATACAAGATGTATCTAGTAAGTCCTTCAGCAAAGAACCCAAGCAAACTGCAGTTACACACAGGAGCAGACATTGTCTCACTAATGGAATACTGCTCATGATGCCAAGCATCAAGGAGACAGACTGAATGCCTGTGTATTTTTGGTGTCTTTTCTCCCTTTTGTCTGTTTGGTTTTTAGACAAGATCTTATGTAGTCCAGGCTGGCCTTAAACTTGCTATGTTACCAAGGATGACCTTTGTAGCTAGAGTTTTCCTGCCGGGCCCACAGTCAGGACAAATCTCTCTCACCCGCCAGTCCCACAGCCACTCAGACCCAACCAAGTAAACACAGAGACTTATATTGCTTACAAACTGTATGGTCGTGGCAGGCTTCTTGCTAACTGTTCTTATATCTTAAATTAATCCATTTCTATAAATCTATACCTTGCAACATGGCTTGTGGCTTACCGGCATCTTCACATGCTGCTTGTCATAGTGGCGGCTGGCAGTATCTCCTCAGCCTTCTACTTCCCAGAATTCTCTCCTCCTTGTCCCACCTATACTTCTTCCTGCCTGACCACTGGCCAATCAGTGTTTTATTCATTGACCAATAAGCAACATGTTTGACATACAGACCATCCCACAGCACTTCCCCTTTTCTTTTTTTTCAAAAAGGAAGATTTTAACATTAACATAGTAAAATTACATATAATTTGGGAATTTGGGCGTAGCTTCTCTTACTACTTCCTGCTGGAGGGGGGCGCTGTATCTTATGGGGACACAAAGAAACTTTTAGGATTATGGAGTAGTCCATGAGGCTGTATTGTCTGAGCCAGTTGCCTTCAAATCATTCTGGATGTTGGATCATCTGGGCCATGGTATCACTGGAGACCTTTCAGGGGGTCTTGGCTGGTCAAACCTGATGTATCT
>CABHPR010117037.1:11089-21973 GCA_902168415.1 Peromyscus melanophrys
GTGTGTGTGTGTGTGTGTGTGTGTGTGTGTGTGTGTGTGTGTGTATACATTATTCAGAGCTGTAGGGTAGGTGATGGCTGTTTTGCAAGGATGAGCACAAAGATGGGTAATAAGACCCCAAAGTCGGTCCCTTCACAGAGTCATAGGAGACAGACACCAGTAATTGAAACTTCACAGCCTTTTACAGAGTCAGAGTACTTATCAGGACAGGTTCCCTAATAGCTCCTGTCTTGGTAAAAGCACCAGGTGAATCTTGTTCTGTTTTGTTCTACAACATACCAAAGAGTGCTTGGGGCTGGCCCAGGTCAAAAGCAAAATGATAAGACAATATTATTGGTTGGATGGCTAAAATCTTTTCAGGTGTTTATGTGAGGTAGACTCTTTGCCCTGTCCTAGAAGATAATGTATGAAAATTAAGACTAAGATTAAATGACCAGAAAAGTAACAGCCTTGGGATGGAGATATGGTTCCATGAGTAGTTAAGAGCACTTGCTGCTCTTGGAAAGGACCAGAGTTCAGATCCTAAAACCCACAACCACCTGTGACTCCAGCTCTGTGTGTGTGTTGGGGGGAATAATGCCCTCTTTTGTCCCCCATGGGTACTGCATTCACATGAAGGAACCCATACACAGACACAAATCACATAATTAAAAATAAAATTAGATCTTCAGAAACTAACTAAATAAATTAAATTAAAGGGAAAAATAATGGTCTAGAAAGGAGCCAGTATATATGATATATCTAAATGTAAACACTATCTTGAGTCAGGCATGCACATAGTCCTTGCACTTGGGCAGTCAAGACAGTAGAATCGGGAGTTCAAGGCCAGCCTCTGCTGTTTAGGAAGTTTGAAGACTGTATGAGACCCTATTTGAAAAAAAAAAAAAAAACGGCCTAAGAGGCAGCACAAGTGGTCTTTGTAGATGGTTATAGGTGAATTGATATTGATCACTATGGTCCAATATAATCAATATTTACATGTTACTTATAACCCCCAAATATTCCATTTCACACCACTCTCAACAGTCTTATAAACTGACTCACCTCTTTTTAGTTTGCACAGTCGATGGCCACAATGAATAAACAAGGCCATTCTTCGCAGTGTCACAGAGAACATGGCCGAGTTTGTCAGGGGGAAGCCATAACTCAAGACCACATCATCTGAGTTCATGGCTGGGATTGCCTCCACAGAATAGAGAAGCCTGAATTTAATGCTTCTGTCTCAATGTGGAAGACAGGTAAGAAAAGGATGCTTGAGTTGTGTGTGAAATACAAATACAGGCAAGAGGCACTGACAAAGCACTATTATAACCCAGCTGCTCAGAATACTCTTCTTCAAAGAGACCTATGGGAACACAGCTCAAATAGACCTCACAATTATTTATTTCACCCGAATCCCAGCCTTGTTCAGCAGCATGGAAATTTCTACACAAATGGCTTTGCCTGCATCTGTTGGAGAATAAGAGAAGCACAGGGAGGTTAAACATGCAAATGACACTGCAAAATTCATTACCTTGGCTGCTAAATCCCCAGCCCGCTGCTTTCGGGGCCCTGGCTACCTAGGATAAAAGAGAATAAGCATGAAAGGAACTGGTAGGCTGTCCCAGCCTCCGGCTTCCTGCCTGAGAACCAGGCACCACAGCAAGACTGCAAATGTTCCGCTGCTAACCTAGCCTGGACCAGGGCTCTTCAGCCTTTTCCACTTGCAAGCAAATAGATGTAGAGAACAGGTACGCCAATCAAACATTACTGATGGTAAATCATAAAGAAACTTAAAGCAATTCTCTGGTGTACATAAGTTTTACCATTTACTCAAGACAAAAGCAAATTCTCATTCTAAGGAGACAAATGCACCTGTTTGTTTTTACATAAAGAATTAAATTCTGGCTGAATGTATTCAATACATCAAGACAGAAGGCATATTCACTGATTTTCGGAGTTTGTGGCTATTTTGATTTTATGATCATTGCTGAGAATGCTCCTTCACATAAATACAGATACAAAAGACACAGCATGTTTAGGGCCATTTCAGAAATTGTTGAAAATTTTTTCTTAATCCCAAAATTTATTTAATGGTTTCTTTACAAAATTCAAGGCAGCAACCCAGTGTAATTTTTAAAACCAAAGATTCTACACAATGCAACCCAAAGATATCATCAATTTGAAATTTAAATGCTGAGGAATGATGGTAAGAAAACATTAAAAAGTCTTTGCTTCTGGTAATTAAACTATTGTTTCTATAAGAGCAGAAACATACTGTAGGTCATAATGTGTGATGGTGCCAGATGTTTCAAGTGCTCGTGCAGGCTGTACGGCAGGATGGCATGCACAGCGCACTTATGCAGAGTTTGTTAAATTGCATGCTGACAGGCACAATGCAAAATACACTTCTGTGTTCTGAACCAAGGCTGCAGTGAAGCCATGTGTTACCACAAGGGAGCCCTTTCAGAAACCCTCAGACCCTTTCACAGTTCATTTTGAGTTAAGTTTTGGTTGTTGCACACACAGAAACCTTTTACTGTTAGTGAATTTTTATGACCCCCATATTCAGTCATATGACCCCATGCAGAGTCACAACCCACAGTATAAGAGGCTGTGGTCTAGACAAATACCTAAACTGGCCATCTTTACCAAGATTCTGGAGCTTAGTGAGTAAGCCAGGCTTCCCTTGCCACTGAGCCAAGGAGAAAGACTGCTCTTAGTTCTGGGCCAGAGAACCTCTACCCCAGAAAGCCTCAGATACGGCTTTAAGTTGTTATTAAAGTCAAATAAACATGTGGCAAGAGTTCCCTTGCTCTCCCTGCCCCAGACAGCTTCCCCTGCTTACTAGAGGTGCCCCTGCTGTTTTAGGCAGCATTAGACTTCTCTCGGTTCCTGGGATACTTTTTACCCTCTGGTATGTGTCCCTCTTTTCAGTATGTGTGAGATACCAGGAGCAGGCATAGTTTTTCCTGGACTGCTCCTAGACTCCCGCAGGGAGAACAAGAGAACAGGATGCACATGACAATGCAGAGGCTCCTGAGGAGACCTCAATCACTGATGATGAGGTGCACACTATGGAAGCTCCACCCCTCGCCTGGGCCTGGCAACAAGTCTGTCTGTGCCTAGAATTTTATGAGATTTTCATAAAACATGTCCTGAAGTCACCTTCTCTTATCCTTCTAATAACAAGGATTAAATGTAGTCAAGGGAGCCCATGAAAAGAAGGACGATGGTACTGTCTGTGCCTCACCTCTTTCCTTCATAGACGTCTGGCAGGGACAGCTCCCACCCTCACCCACCTTCTGCAGTAACACAGACGGGCTGTCCTCAACACATTAATGTACCCAGAGAAATGGAGCTGGAGATCAGGCCACACTGGTAATCTTCAAGCTTTCCAGCCAAAATGTTTCCTTACAGAAGGAATGTGTGGAGAGGAATGTCAATGACCGTCTCAGCCGAAATGATCATTTGTGTTTGTGCAAAGACGATTTGCAAGCAGATTTGCAGGAGAAGGGACCAGGCAGCCGAAGGTAAAGCAAAAGTGACACTGAGGCAGCAAAGGAGACTGAAACGTCAAGAGACAGGCTGTACTGTCCCACAGCCATGATGGTAAATTGTTTAAATGTGGTCCTCAGGCCAGAGAGCAGCGTCCCCTGAGAGAGAGCTCATCAGAAATGCAAACCCTGGGTTTGCTATCCCCACAGCTCTTAGACTATGGATCCAGCAGTCTTGTGGGTGACTCTGATGAACACTGTTCGACTCACTAGTCTAAGATATAAATCTCATAGGAACAGCCACTATCAAATGAGTAGCTGTTACAGTCGTGTAAATACTAGGTGCTATGGGGATAAATGGCTCAGACTGCACAGAGATGGTATTGATCTGTTTGGGTTTTCAGGTTTTATTATTGTAGTTTTAAAGTCTTAAAAAGAAAAGCCCAGGTCCGCCATCTCAGGAACATCACTCCCTAGAGTATAAGTGAGGAACATACTGGTCCCAGTCTGCAGTGGTTGCCTGGGCTTCCCTTATCATGTGAATCGATTATCACACACCTGGCAAAGTCTTCAAAAGGAAAATGCTTCCAGTTTGGAACAGAGGCATCTTCAAGCTGCTGCTCCCTGCTGGCTGACCTGCATCTCTTCTGGGGACTTGTCCCCGAAAACAGGGTGGTTCCATAGAAGGGAGAGCTGGAAGATGGACACAGTTATGGGTGTGTACCAGACTCCACAGGAGACTCTTTACCAACCTCAGAGACTGGAGTGAGGCACGAAATACCAAAAAGAACTCTGCTCATCCAGAGCATATACCTGGCAACCACACTGGTGGGTCCTAAAGAAACTACAGCAGAGCCCAAGTGCAGAAGTCATTTACAGAGGTACCCATGTGCCCTGCCAAGGCAGTGTGCAGAACAATATAGAAGACGTGAGCTAAAACTACGATAAGGAAGATGATAAAAAAAAAAAAAAGCAGCTGTCTGCAGCATTGTTCTCCAGGAAACAGCACCAGGAAGACTGGACCCATTAGTGAGTCAACTGAGCGACCTCCAGGGCCAGTTCCAGCACTCTCACTCTCTGTGTCCCTCCTGTAGTCTGGTTCACGTGTCTCTTCACTGCTCTGAGCTCACATGGTTCTAATCCCTACCTCTATGTTTCTCATCGTTTGATATCACTTTTCCTACTGCCTTTCATGGATTAAGGAGATCTCTCCATGTCTGAAATATTGTGAAGTTAATGTCTGCAAAGATTTTAACTGGTATAAGCAATTGGAGTGGTACATTTGGGCAACAGAGGGAAGAAGAAGGGACTTAATGAACATGCAGGTGGAGATAGATGGAGCTCAGTAAATACTGGGAGGAGAATTCTCTCTTCCTTGTCTTCAGATGTATTGTGCTCCTTTTTCTGTGCCAGGCTTTCTTCTCGTTTATTAAACTCCTGTATTTCTCACCATTTCTTCTTGTGTGAATAAATGTTTATAACAACCAACCATAACGGTAGCTGTTGTTGTTGTCATAGGTTTAGAACATTAACATTCTCAAGTGGCACAGGGGAGAGGTGGCTGAGGAGACCCTAGAGAAAACTAAGTTCAGATGTTTTCGGGTCCTAATCAAAGGCTCACCTAGTCCTGAAAGTCAGTATCATTAGATTGTCACATTTCCCTAAGGCAGAGGGAAATTACCCCACGGGTAATTTAAAGAGCATCCTTTGTACCCAACAGAGGACTCAGGGAAAGTGAAGGTGGCTTCATCAGAGCCTGAGGAATGGGTTCAATGATTTGCAGTGTTCCTTTAGCAAAACAATGGTAGTTAAAAAACAAAACAAAACAAAAAACCTTTGGCTTTTTATCAGTTACTGAATGCCAGGGATGTCTCCATTTGTAACCTGGGTCTTTAGATCCACAGAACAAATTGCAGTGAAGTTGGAGGGAGCAGGTCTTAGCCGGACCCTAAAATTGTGTTTTCCTACAACCAAGGCCTTTGTGAGCTTCAGGCTGCTACAGCTATGTGCCATGGACGTGTTAGTGGATTTAGTTCTTGTCGCTTTTGTGTCGCCTCCTATGAAAGGACAAAACGACCCAGGTGGCTAACCATCAGGAACAAAGAGCCTCTGTTTTTGTATGAAGTGGTCACTGGGGCCCACTGTGGCATCCAGCCTGAGCATGCCTTATAGCTCTGCGCCCTGGTTGTTTACAAAGTTTGCTGTGTCTTGTATGAGAGTTGATGGAGAGGACTCAGTCTCCTGAGAAAAGGTCCTCTCTTTTCTTCTCCAGGTGTGCAGAAGCAGCTAGACCAGAGGGTGGCCTTCATCCTGGGCCGGCTGGTCTAGCTCTCTGGCTGCTTATGACTAGCCTTCTTGTTGCTGTTCACTTATATTTTCAGACTTGTAGATTGAAAAGGAGGCAAATCAGACTTCCTTTGGCTTGAACTTCAGCAGGAGACACTACTGTGTTAAAATACCCATTAAGAGTAAGTTACTCGCCGAGTAGCAGTGGCACACACCTTTAATCCCAGCACTTGGGAGGCAGAGCCAGGAGGATCTCTGTGAGTTTGAGGCCAGCCTGGTCTACAGAACAAGCTCCAGGACAGGCACCAAAACTACACAGAGAAATCCTATCTCGAAAACAACAACAAAAACAAAAAAGAGTAAGTTACTCTTCCTAATTTTTTAAACAGGTTCAAAAGTGTAAACAGATTACATAGAAATTCATATCTGCTGGTCATTGGTGCTGATTCTCTCTCTCCTCACACCCATACAGTACACCATCCAGTGCCACCAAGATCTATAACTAGGTACCAAACTAGTCATGGTATGCACCTGGGAAATGATCCCTTAGCAGGACTTTTGACCCTTGTACCAGAGACCTACACTTACGAGTCGTGGAGCTAGAGAAAATCTCCCAGGTATTCTGGGATACTTCCCATCAGCCCAAGGCAAGTTAAAGTCACAGAGAACGGTGTGACTGCAACACAAGGACTCACTCTCTTCTGATGAGGCAATGCTAGTTCCATGGGCTAATACAGGAGAATCAATCGATTGCGAGTTATTTTAAAGGGAACGTGTAGAAGAAATGGTTTCGACTACCAGATTTTTAATACCTTGAAAAGGAATTACTGACATGAAATGTGCTCATCTCTAAAATAAGTGCATTGTTGGCATGGAGCAACAAACTCATGCCGCCAGGGATACACTAAAATAGCTCTGCACATTAACAAAGAGAATTTCAAAATTAACTTATATATTGTGTTACTCAGGAATCTTATTTGCAAGCATCACACTCTGGCTGATTTAATCAGAAAATGAATGAATTGAAATTATATCAGCTGCTTGCAGAGCTGAGTCATTTTGAAGGCTGGAAAATGGGCAGGAATGGGAAGATGAGACAACACCCTGGCCAGGGTCAGAGCCATTCCACAAGACTCCTGCTGTAGGGACTCTGAGCCAGAGGTGCTCAACATCCAGATTCAATAGTCTACAGCAGCTCCCACCAAGGATCCAAATACAAGTGTTCCTGTTTCCTGCATTGCTGCTTCCAGAAGAGACAGTGAGTGGAGCTACCCACTGCTCTCACCTTGGATCCTCAGCTCCTGAATAATGTGCTTAGGTGCATCCATTGCCTAGTCAACCTCAAATGAAGTGCCTGCAGAAGAGACTGTGAAAGCTGCCAGCTCATCTTCATGTGTCTCTAAGACACAAGGGCATCTATCTCCACTCAGATGCACAGCTGGAGGAATAAGTCAGGACAGTACATGTTATACCACAATAAGAACCTTCCTAAAGTTTGGTGACTGTACATAAATTGCCTTGATTATGTTATGCTTCACATAAATTGATCTTTATTTCTATTGTTTTTTCTCAATCACCTACCCATGTATAATGAGTGATCTGTCCTTCTTTCTGTCCTGAGTCATTCTCTCTCTCTGTCATCCTAGAACACAGACTGAAAACGCTCTCTAGACAGAAGACTGAAGGCCATCAAGTCAAAGGGAGAGCTTGTAGGAACACACTGATGACTAAACCTTCTAACTTGGAGTGACACACATCACTTCCACATACACTTTAGTTGCTAAAGTAAGCTACCTGGCCAAACTCAAATTTGGGGACCTCAGAGAGGTGCAGGGAAGCACAATCCAGACATATGCTCAAATAAAGAAATATTTGGAAGACACCATTAATGACCAGCATGTGCGATCTCCAAAATTATAAAAAGGACTCAGACATTAGGTAGCCCAAACTTGACAGGCATGTTACACATGAGTAATGGGTCCCCACTGAATGATGAGCACATCCAAGGTACTGATGTTCTTGATTGCCTTACATACAGTATCCATTTAACTTACCTGCTGACCCAGCTTCTAGGATTATCCCCATTTAGATGAAGACATTAATGCTTACAGAGATTACGTGACTTACATACTAGCTCATACAAGGAAAGGTGTGGTAGTTTGAATGTAATTGCCCCTGTAAGTTCATAGGGAGCAGCACTATTAGAAGGTGTGGCTTTGTGGAAATAGGTGTGGCCCTTGTTGGAGGAAGTATGTCACTGTGGGGGTGGGCTTTGAGGTCTCATATATGCTCAAGCCATTTTCAGTGTCTCACACCACTTCCTGTTGCCTGCAGGTCAAGATGTAGGACACTCAGCTATTTCTCCAGCACCACATCTGCCTGCATACCACCATGTCGCACCATGATGATAATGGACTAAACTTTTGAAAATGTAAGCCACTTCAATTAAATATTTTTCCTTCATAAGAATTGCTGTGGTCATGATGTCTCTTCACAGCAATGGAAATCCTTACTAAGACAGAAAGGAAGGGCTGAGATTTCAACTCATAGTTAATGAAAAGTATAAACTAAAGACAAAAGTAAAATCCACATCTTTCCTTGACAAACTATAGCCACAAAGTCAAGAGTTGTCTGAGTGGTCATTCAAAAGTGGCATTTCTCTTCATCTCATCTCAGTCCTTCCGAGTCCCCTCCATGTTCACCCCTTTCTCTCACTCCTGCGTGCACCCGCTCACGTCTCTTTCATTCAGACTTTGACCATGAACTGTGCAGTGACCCGCACCTGGAGCAGGACACTTGGCGTCTTCTGTTAGTCTTAGATGTAAGCAGTCCCGGTCACTCTTAGTCTCAGTTTTTGCAGATACAGCATGGTTAAAATGATCACAAGATATGAGATTCAAATACAAATGCTTTATAAAGGTACCTTACACATCATACATAGACAGTATTTTATAAAAAGATTAAAGAATTCTGTTTGGGGGTTGGGGAGAAGGCTCCATTGTAGAGGACCAGGATTTGGTTCCCAGCACTGACACAGGATGGCTCATGGCATCTAGTACCCTAGTTCCTAGGAGTCTAGTCCTTTTTTCTGTGTTCCACAGACAGTGCATGCATGTTGTGTGCATGTGTACACACACACACACACACACACACACACACACACACACACTAAATAAATAAATAAATAAACAAACAAACAAACAAATCCTTAAAAATAAATGTCATCATCTACTCTGAAGAGAAGCATGAGAAACTTTGCTGAAATTTATAATCCAAAGGAAAAATCGGATCAAGGATTTCTAACTAGTAGGAAAATACAAAGAGGATTATCCTTTTCAAGTTTCCTCTAAAATAACACCAGATAGGCCATAGCTCAACTATAGTGACAGTCCTGCCCCTCCTGCAGCTCCTTGTGAAGGTGTAGACTTATCCTCGCAGGATTCTCTTTCTAAACAATTGTAGCCCTCAACTATTTCCTTCTATGACTATCAATGTATGTCACAAAACAATGACATCACAAGCCACACTACACCATATTCATGGAGTTGATGGTGAACAATGACTATATTGCCTTCCAGACAGTCACTGTTGAAATCTTTAAAAGATTCTGTTAATTGTGAGGGCATCATCCTGATTGAATTCTTATATTTGTATTATTTAAGTAGATAGAGAAGTCAGTTTAGAATAAAAGATGAAGAAGAGTAGAATATAGGGGAAAACTACTGATAATTAGTGGAGAAAATGCCAACGCTAAGAGTTTCCAGTAAATACCTCCCATGACCTCTGTAACACAGTCACCATGGCCTGAAGTGCCCTGGTCACTCTATTAATTAACACATTTTTCCATTGTGTCAAATGGTGTAGAATCAACTGATTATCAACACACCTCCGCATGTCCCTGTTAGTGGTGTGCTGCAGTTTTGTCAAAGTCTGCTTTGGTTAGAGCAAACCTGTGGGAACAGGGGGACAGATTTTGAAGCTAAGAGAACTGTGTGCTTATGAGAAAAAAAGAGTTTTGGTGTTTAAACAGTGCACTTTCCCATTTCTTTAAGAAAGAGAAGTCTGGCTGGGGAACGGGCTCAGTCAGTTAAGAGCTTGCAGTATAACATGGGGAGCTGAGCTTAATCCCCGGGAACCACATAAAAAGCTCGAGTCTCTAATCCCAGCCCGGGGAAATGGAGTCAAAGGGTCTCTGGGGCTATCGGGGTAGCCAGTCTAGATTAGTGAGCTCCAACTAATGACGGACTCTACCTCAAATAATAAGGAAAAGAGCAATTGACGAAGACATTCAACATTGACCTGTGGTCTATACACACACACACACACACACACACACACACACACACACACACACATACACACACACACACGTATTTAGTTCTCTGCCATGTGTCTATAAACCAGCATAAAGGAGAAATCACAAAAGAAAGACCAAGAGAGAGCTAGTTCACAGCTCTCCAAACCACTGGCTACGGTCCCTGCTCTGATTTCTTTGGGTGGGACCTGTTGAAGCAGCTGGGCTTCTGTGGACTCTTCAGGGCCACGTCACTTTTCCAGCATACTTTATTCGTGTTACAGGCAAAATAACTGCTCCATCTTGTGAATCATATGTGGTGCTTCTTACCCCACCTCTCCACACACAGGCCCGGATCACTGCTACACAGTTAGGTCCAGTATTTCCAGTCTTCAGAAGTGTAATTTTGCTTCTGTTTTTCAGAGCCCCAGGACCTCATTGTTTATAAGTTCTCCTGTCACCTTGTCAGTCATAAGCTAGAGATGTCATTTGCTTCTTACTGATGAATTCCCATGTCAAGAGGCTGCTGGGGTAAAAGTGTCATTTAAAAAGCTAGTTTCTCACATTCACGTTAATATCTGCGGAGAGAACATGAAACTTGATTTCTTTGGTCCCTTGTATTGCTACACTGCAAAACCCACTCCCGTTTCCAGGAACATTGGAGAGGAGAGCTGCCACATGGACAGCTCTTCTCTGTGGACTGTCACTGAGGTACATCCCATAGCACACACCCCTCCCTCTGTGGACTGTCAGTCACTGAGGTACATCCCGCAGCACACACCCCTCACTCTGTGGACTGTCACTGAGGTACATCCCTCAGCACACACA
>CABHPR010117038.1:0-10345 GCA_902168415.1 Peromyscus melanophrys
CCCCCAAAACAGGGCTTCTCTGTGTAGTTTTGGTGCCCTTCCTGGATCTCGCTCTGTAGACCAGGCTGGCCTCGAACTCACAGAGATCCACCTGTCTCTGCCTCCCGAGTGCTGGGATTAAAGGCGTGCGCCACCACCGCCCGGCCAAAAAAGTCTCTTAAAAGTTTGAAATTTCTCAACTTTGGGCTTCTGTAAAAGTCAAAATTAAGTTTAATACTTTCTTACTTCAAGAGAAAAAAACCAGGACACAGTCACACTAAGATCAAAGCAAAAACCAAACTCCCAACATTGTAAGTAACTGCAACGTTTAAGTCTTATCCCCAACTCTGTAAGCAGAACACTTGACTGCAGTCTCCCTTTCCACTTTGACCCCATTCCCAACAGATCTCAAATCTTAACTTACAGCAACTCATCCCATTATCCCAGCCTCCAACACAAAAGGCACCCCTTGCTAACCCATAGGCCACTCCTGCCATGGAAGCAGATAGGCTGTTTGTCCAACTTCCTCTCTTTTCTGTTCCTCTAGATACAATTCCCCAGTCTCATCCCCAGAGCTGTAGCAGAGCCTCTGGGCTGACCCCTCTTCACTATCTACTCCGATTCCAAGGGGATAAACAGATCCTGGTTGAACATGCTGTTCTCCCCCTCCTGTGAACCCCTTCAGACCCCCAAGAGATTCCCTACTCCTAAGTGTCAGTTCCGAATACCCAGAAACATATTTTATCTGGAATTCTCAGTGTCCACACTTATCAGGTCCACAGACAACGCAGCAGGTACTAGGTAACACACAGACATCATACTTGCCTAAAATCCAGAGAGAAAACAGAAACCAAGGAAGAAAACACCCACCCAACAAAGACAAATCCAGAAGTCAGCACTCAGACCTATAATTATCCTAATTTCAGATGCCTGGACCCCAGATGAAAACACAACCAATAACAACCAGGGCAATATGTTTACACTAGAGCCCAGATACTTTATCATAGCAGCCCATATTCCAATAGAGCTGAAGCCCAAGGAAGAGACTTTAAAACCGCCTGTATGAAGATAATAGAGGGGGCTGGAGAGATGGCTCAGAGGTTAAGAGCACTGCCTGCTCTTCCAGAGGTCGTGAGTTCAATTCCCAGCAATGACATGGTGGCTCACAACCACCTGTAATGAGATCTGGTGCCCTCTTCTGGCCTGCAGGCAGACCACACACTGTATATATAATAATTAAATCTTAAAAAAAGATAGAGAACCTTAAAGAAGAAATTAATATATCCCGTAAAGAAATCCAGGAAACATAAACAGTGTTTATGGGACATGAAAGGAAATGAATAAATTCCCAGGAAAAAAAACAGTAGAAGGAAATGAATAAATTCCTTAAAGAATTCCAGGAAAACAGAGACAGTGGAAGGAAACAAAACCATTCAAGACCTGAAAAAGGAAATAAAATCAATAAAGAAAACCCAAACTGAGGAAATGCTATTTTTTAATTTTTTAATGTATATTTTATTTTTATTATTATTTTTTATGTGTACATGTATGTATGTCTGTATATGTGCGTGTATCTGAGGTTAGGGCCATCCCCTGGAGCTGGAGTTACAAATAGTTGTAAGCTGCCTGATGTAGGTGCTGGGAATTGAACTCAGGTCTTCTGCGAGAACAATACACGTTCTTAACCACTGAGCCATCTCTGCAGCCCCCAAACTGAGGAAATCCCAGAACTGAAAAATTTAGGAATTTGAACAGGAACTACAGAGGCAAGCTTCACTGACAGAATAGAAGAGATGGAAGAGAGAATCCCAGGCATTGAAGATACAATAGAAACAATGAATACCTCACTCAAAGAACATGGTAAATCTAAAAATCTCTTGACACAAAACATCCAGGAAATCTGGGACACTATGAAAAGACCAAACCTAAGAATAATAGGAATAGAGGGATAAAGGAGAAGAATCCCAGCTCAGAGCCCAAGGCCAGATGGTTTTAGCACTGAATTCTTTTTTTATTCATAAAATTTATTTATCCTATGTGTTTTTCACTTCATATATCTTGATCCCATTCATTCTCCATCCCTTTGCATCAACCCTCCACCCTTGTACCACCCCCCAAACAAAATTCAAGAGAAAAAAATGAAGAAAATAAAATGAGAAAAATAAAATAAAGGGAAAGAATAAAAAATTTCATCATGGAAGCTGTAGTGTGTGACTCAAGAAGTCATGCTGTATACTCCTTGGTCCATACATCTCTACTTGCAAGTGTTCATTGCAGAGTCATTGGTCTGGTTCGAGGTATCTGGTCTCCACCACACTTTTGATGATGAATCCCCACTAGGGCTCTTCCTGGACATCCTGCTGGCACCCTGTGTTGTGGAGATCCTGCAGCTTTGGGTCTGTGGGTCAGGTCCCTTCATGTGCTCCAGCAGATAGATCATAGATGGGGTAGTTGTTGGGGCATGCCAAGTTATAATCCTGGGTTTGGGCCTGGGCACTTGCAGCGTTGGCCCGCCACAGCCGTCCTATGTTCACAGTTTTGGGGATGGCTCACCCACATCTCCTCTAATAGGGCTGGATCTGTTGTGCTGCCCTGGTAGGGTACAGGGCCTGCTCTTCTGAGTGTTGCAGCTGGTGGGATATGGGGACAGCTCTCCCACTCTTATGACCCCAAGGTCAGCTCTCCCACTTGCCGAAGGCATTGGTGGGCAAGGGGAAGGGATTCTTTCCCCTAACCAAGCCACCACAAGATAGATGAGAAAAGGGGGCAGCTCTTCCATGCTTTCATCTTTGGGCTTGGCTCACCCACACCTGCACTAATGGAGTTGGCTCTATTGTTAGCACCAAATTCTATCAGACTTTCAAAGAAGAGTTAACGACAATACTCTTTCAATTATTTCACAAAATAGAAACAGAAGGAACATTGCCCAATTAATACTACAAGGCTGCAGATACCCTGATACACAACCACACATAGACCCAACAAAGAAAGAGAATTATAGACCAATTTTCCCTTATGAACATATGAACATTGTAAAAATACACAATAAAATACTTGCAAACTGAATCCAAGAACACATCCAAAAGATCACCCACCATGATCAAGTGGGCTTCATCCCAGAGATGCAGGGATGGTTCAATATAAGGAAACTGACAAATATAATACACTACATAAAAAAGAAAGAAATGACATGATCTTCTCAATGGATGCAAAAAAGGCCCTTGACAAGATCTAACACCCTTTCATGATACAAGTTCTGGAGAGATTAGGGATACAAAGGACATACCTAAGCATAGTAAAGGCAGTTTACAGAAAGCCCACTGACAACCTCAACTTAACGGAGAGAAACTCAAAACAATTCCACTAAAATCAGGATCAAGGCAAAAACTCCACCCTCTCCATAACTATTCAATGTATTACTTGAAGTCTTAGCTAGAGCATGAGACAACTGAAGGAGATCAAGGGGATACAAATTGGAGAGGAAGAAGTCTAAGTATCTTTATTTGCAGGTGATATGATAGTGTACAGAAGTGACCCTAATTCAACAGGGGAATACATACAGTTGATAAGCACGTTGAGCAGAGTACCTGGATGCAAAATTAACCCACAAAAAATCAGCAGCTTTCATATATACAAATGATAAATGGACTGAGAAAAAATCAGGGCAACAACGTATTTCATAATTTTCTCAGATAATATAAAAAATCTTGGGGGTAACTCTAACCAAGCAACTGAGAGACTTGTATGGCAAAAACTTCAAGACTTTGAAGAAAGAAATGGAAGATAACAGGAGATGGAAAGATCTCCTTAACCCATGGGTCAGTGGAATTAACATAGTAAAAATGTTCATCCTAACAAAACAATCTATAGATTTTTTTTTTTGGTTTTTTGAGACAGGGTTTCTCTGTGTAGCTTTGTGCCTTTCCTGGAACTCACTCTGTAGCCCAGGCGGGCCTCAAACTCACAGAGATCCACCTGCCTCTGCCTCCCGAGTGCTGGGATCAAAGGCGTGCACCACCATCGCCCGGCCAATCTATAGATTTGATGCAATCCCCACAAAAATTCCAACACAATTCTCCACAGATATTGAAAGGACAATTCTCAGCTTCATACGGAAACACAAAAAACCCAGGATGGCTGAAACACTCCTGAACAATATATTTCAACTCATAATATAGAGCTAAAGTAATAAAAACAGCATGGTATTGGCATAAAAACTAACCTTCTGACCATGGAATAGAACTGAAGATCCAGATATAATCCACAGACTATGGAGATCTGATTTTTGATGAAGAATCCAGAAGTTCACACTGGAGAAAAGAAAGCATCTTCAACAAATGGTGCTGGTCTAACTGGATGTTTGCATGTAGAACAATGAAAATAGATCCATATCTATCACCATGCACAAAAGCTCAAGTTCAAGTAGATCAAAGACCTCAACATAAAACCAGATACACTGAACCTCACAGAAGAGAAAGTGGGGAATAGTCTTGAACTCCTTGGTACAGGAGATGACTTTCTGATCAGAACACTGTTAGCACAGGCACTAAGATCAACAATTAATAAATAGGACCTCATGGAAACTGAAAAGCTTCTGTAAGGCATAGCACACTGTCAGTTAGACAAAGCAGCAGCCTACAGAATGGGAAAAGATTTTTTTCTTAAAGATTTATTTATTTATTGGGCTGGAGAGATGGCTCAGGGGTTAAGAGTGCTGACTCTTCTTCCAGAGGACCTGAGTTCAATTCCCAGCACCCACATGGCAGCTCACACCTGTTTGTAACTCCAGTTTCAGGGGACCCTGACACCCATGGCAAAAACACAAATTCACATAAAAATAAAATAAAATATATTAAAAAAAGATTTATTTATTTATTATGTATACTGTGTTCTGTGTTTGCCTGCAGGCCAGAAGAGAGCACCAGATCTCATTACAGATGGTTGTGAGCCACCATGTGGTTGCTGGGAATTGAACTCAGGACCCCTGGAAGAACAGCCAGTGTTCTTAACCTCTGAGCCATCTTTCCAGCCCAGGAAAAGATTTTTTTTTTACCAACTCCACTTCTAACAGAGGGCTGATAACCAAAATATATAAAGAACTCAAACTAGATATATAAAAAATTGTGATAATCCAATTAAAAATGGGGTACAGATCTAAACAGAGAATTCTCAATAGAGGAATCACAAATGGCTGAGAAACAAGGAAATGTTCAACATCCTTATCTATCAGGGAAATATACATGAAAAACACTTTGGGATTCCATCCTATATTTGTCAGAATGGCTAAGATCATTAACATAAGTGACAGCTCATGCTAGAGAGGATGTGGAGCAAGGGGAATACTCCTGCATCGCTGTTGGGAGTGTAAACTTGTACAGCCACTGTAGAAATCATTATGGTAGTTTCTCAGAAATATGGGAATTTCTCTACCTCAAGATCCAGCTATACCGCTCTTGGGCATATACCCAAAGGATGATTCATTCTACCACAAGGACACTTGCTCAACTGTGCTCACTGATGCTCTATTCATAATAGCCAGAAATTGGAAATAACCTAGGTGTCCCTCAACAGAAGAATGGATAAAGAAAATGTGGTACTGGTGGACCAGTCTGACTCCATCTTGAGGATGAAAGCCATTTTGTTATAAGGTCAGAACAAATTCATTTCTGTGGGCTGTGAAATTAAAATTGATGCTGCTATAACTTTTTTTCTTGAATTTGACATGCTTTCTACCCTATGGAGTTTGACTTACACCTTGAATATACCCTGATAAGATGTTCTGCCAAATACTTTTTTCCATTTTTCTTCATTAAGAAATTTTCGCCGGGCGGTGGTGGCGCACGCCTTTAATCCCAGCACTCGGGAGGCAGAGGCAGGCGGATCTCTGTGAGTTCGAGGCCAGCCTGGGCTACCAAGTGAGTTCCAGGAAAGGCGCAAAGCTACACAGAGAAACCCTGTCTGGAAAAACCAAAAAAAAAAAAAAAAAGAAATTTTCTACTCACTCTACATACCACCCACACATCCCATCTTCTCCCTCCTCCCATCCCATCCCTCCCTCCCAAGCTACCCCACATCCCCCAAATCAAGGTCTCCCATGGGAAGTCAGCAGAGCCCCTGCCAAATAATTTAAAAAACGTTCAGCCAGATTTCTGCATGATCAAATTCCTCTGGAAATTCCCCAACACTTGAAAAGCCCCTAGTCTTGCAGTTTTTTGGACTATACATACCCTACCCTTTCCTGTGTTTGACGCTATATTTTCAAACTCCACTTTAAGGAGATAGCCCTGTCTGACAGAAAATAAAGCTTTCTTAATTTGACTAAAGAATTTGGGTAATGGTCTTTACTCTCATTCATGGGATTAATAGGACATTCACACAATGGATGAGTATTACTCAGCTGTTAAAAAAAATGACATCATGAAATTTGCAGGCAAATGGATGAAACTAGAAAAATCATCCTGAGTGAGGTAGCCCAGACCCAGAAAGATAAACATGGTATGTATTCACTTATATCTGGGTATTAGCTTTTAAATAAATATTAAACGAACTACAATCCATAGACTCAAAGAGGACAGGCATGTAGGAAGTGACTGGGGGAAATATGGGTCTCCCTGGGAGGAGGAAATAGAATAGATTTTATGGGTGGAATGGAGCCAGGGTGGGAGAAGGACAGGAATGAGAGGAGAAGGTGGGAATCGTGAGGGGAGATGGGATGGAGGGAGGGAATGAGGGGTGAGAAGAATTATATTGCATTTGTGGGGTGGTATGGAAACCTAGGGTAGTGGGAAGTAACAATAAAATGACTCCTAATGATATTTTACTGTACTTATAGATTGGTGCCTTATTCAGCCATCATCAGAGTGGCTTCCTCCTACAGCAGCTGGGAACAAATTCAGAGAGCCACTGACAGACATTACTCAGAGGGAGGGAGGGAAAGGGAGGGAGAGGGAGGGAGGGAGGAAGAGACACACACAGAGACAGAGAGAGACACACACAGAGACAGAGAGAGACAGAGAGATAGAGACAGAGAGAGACACACACAGAGACACACACAGAGAAACACACACACACACACACACACACACACAGACAGACCTTGGAGATGTCTCCATTAAATCCCTTCCCTCAGAGCTCAGGGGACACCTTGTATTAGGAAGCAGAAGAAGTAGGGGGGACAGAGAGGATGGAGGACCCCAGGAGAACAAGGCCCTCTAAAACAACTGAGCAAAGCTCATTTGAACTCACAGAGACTGAAACAGCAATCACAGGGCTGACATAGGTCTGCTCCAGGCCCTGTGCATACATAGTATGGCTTTCAGTTTAGTATTTTTATGGAACTCTTGAATGTGTGAATGAGTGGATCTCTGATTCTCGTGCCTGCTCTTGGGTCTCTTTCATTGTTCTGTTGGCTTCTCTTGTCCAACTTTGAAATGATGGTTTTTATTTTATCTTATTATACTTTGTCTTATGTTAATTGTTGTCTATTAGAAGCCTGTTCTTTTCCAAGGAGAGACAGAAATGGAATGGACCCTGATGGAAGAAGAGGAGGGGAGGAACAGGGAGGAGAAGAGTGGCTGGAAATTGTATTCAGATTATATTTTATGAGAAGAGAATCAATGTTTAATAAACTGGAAAAAAATCTACAAAAAATAATGCAATGCCCAATGCCTGTGATCTGCTCACCACTTCTGTGCTCCTTCACCTGGCCTTGGTCACATCTTCAGCTCTGCCCTCTGCAGCACACACAGCTTGTCTTCTGGTCTCTGGCTATCTCCACTCTACTGGTGCTGCTGTTCACGTGGCCATCACACGGTACTGGCATCTCCAAAGTGCTGGAGTCTTCTCCTGCATCTGGGCTTCACTTTCACCAATAGCCTCTCCTGGACTTGCTTCAGGGTCTCCATGCTTACCACACAGTGCCAAGACTCAGCTGCTCTCCATGACCCCTCCACACCTTCAAAACCAGCACCCCCTGTGTGACTCTTACATTATCAAGCTCAGCTGGCAGCACAGGCATAACCTTGGCCATGTCTGAACACAGCTTCTGTGTGCTAACCCTTAGGAAACAGTTTCTAGAAGATTTCACCTCAATGATGCTGGTCTTTTCTTAATCACTGCTAATTTCTCAGTTGCAGCTGACCAGCATTGAGTATCCCAGTAAAGCAAAGGTTTCACTTTAGTGGTCTGGTATCTTGTTAATCACAACTGATTCTTCAACCCCTTCTAATCAGAATCACAGAACCTTAATTCAAAACAACAAATGGCTCCTGTAGCATCCTGAAACTTCTCTCTGGAACATCACAAGCCAGGCTTGCATCTTCTGCATTGCTCTCAACATCCTTACCTTCCAAGTTCTGACAAAACATCTCACTGGGATCTCAACACTCAATGCCTTTCTAATCCTAAGTTCCAAAGTCCATCCACAGTCTCTCCCCCCCCCCCCAACATGGTCAGGTCTGTCACAGCAATGCCCCACTATCCTGGTGCCAAGTTGTCTTAGTTACAGGTACTATTGTTCTGATGAAATGCCATGGCCAAAGCAATTTGGGGAAGAAAGGGTTTATTTAGCTTATTTATTTAGTGATTTCCATATCACTGTTCACCATCAAAAGAAGTCAGGATAGGAACTCAAACAGGGCAAGAACCAGAAGGCAGGAGCTGATGTAGAGACCACAGAGGGATGCTGCCTACTGGCTTGCTCTTCAATACTTGCTTAGCCTGCTTCTCCCCACCCCACTTTCTTGGTTTTTCAAGACAGTGTTTTTCTGTGTAGCCCTGGCTTTCCTGGAACTTGCTCTGTAGACCAGGCTGGCTTCGAACTCACAGAGATTCTCCTGCCTCTACATTCTGAAAGCTAGGATTAAAGGCACGCGCCACCACCACCTGGCTCAGTTTGCTTTCTTATGGAACCCAGGACCACCAACCCAGGTGTGTAACAACCCACAATGGGCTGGGCCCTCTCTCATCAACCACTAATTAAGAAAATGCCCTTCACCTTGTGTCAACTTGATATAAAACTATCCAGCACAGAGGGGATAAAAGGTGGAGGAGCAGCTGGTATACACCTTTAATCCCAGCCCTCGGAAGGCAGAAGCAGGCGGGTCTCTGTGAGTTTGAGGCGAGACTGGTCTACAAAGTGAGTTCCAGGACAGCCAGAGCTGTTATAAAGAGGAACTCCATCTTGAACATCCCACCCGAAAGGTGGAGGGGCTGGGAGGATCCTCAGTGGAGAAGACATTTAAATCCATGTTCTCCATGTAAGGCTTCAGTCACCAGGAGGGATCTGGGCAAGACGGAAGAGCCTGCTGATATCCAGAGTGAGTTGGCCGCTAAGGCTCCTGTGTAGACGATGAGGGTAAGGTGGGGTTACCTGGTCTTGCCTGCCCCAGGGTCCCTTCACTCCCTGGTTAGAGACATAGGGCACCAGGTGAAGGAGAGGGGACCCGGGACTTGTAAATTCTGAGTACGATTCCTTCCCACCGCTAGCCTCCAGGTTTCCAAATGCCTTAAGAGCCTGCAAGGAACCTGGATCCCATAGTAATGCCAGAAGCCCCAGTACAATCAGGCCTCCAAATGCATCTGGGCCCTAGAAGGAACCTATGTCGTCTAGTGTACCCAGGAGCACCAATGCAGCCAAGTCTTGGAATGCATCCAGGTCCCCCGCAGTGGTCAGATCTCCAAGCACTGGGAAATACTTGGAAAGAGCAAAATGGAAACAGGCCTTCAGGTACCCTCAGGTCCTCAGAGGAGCCCTGCTGGCCATGGTTCCCCAGGTGCTCTGGTTCCCTCAGACTCTCCAGGGCTGCACATTTCCCCAAATGCTCCGAAATGCCAGTACAGGGAATGCTTCATGTATGCCACAAAGGATTCAAGTGATGGAGTACTAGATCAAGGTCTGACTCCCTTGTTCCTCTCTCCCTTCAGCCCCCCATAGTTAACCAGAATCCCCCTCTCCCAGTGTGGCTACACTGCTTTGGGCAGCTAAGGACAGTTGTAGAGTGGGGACATATATGCACTCAGAGCTGGACCCTGCATTCTCTTTAATTCAGGTACACCCTGGACCTATGCAACAACCCCAAAGGGACTCATGGGCAAAGATAACAGGTCTCCCAATGAAACTCTAGATTTCCTCCCCTTTTTTTTTTCCTAGAGCTGAGGACCGAACCCAGGGCCTTGCGCTTGCTAGGCAAGCGCTCTACCACTGAGCTAAATCCCCAGCCCCGAAACCCTAGATTTTCTACTGAATTTTCTTAGTCCTAGGTATGCCAAGACATACCCATCCTCTCTCCACCCCTCCTTCTTGGCATCAGGATTCCCAGCTCTCTCTCTCTCTCTCTCTCTCTCTCTCTCTCTCTCTCTCTCTCTC